>JAPYYV010002705.1:0-21148 GCA_030522625.1 Copidosoma aretas
ACCTCTTTCTCTCGGGGCTGGGGAGTATGGGCGCGTTTAATGCGAAAATTTACGAGAACACGAGCAATCGTCCGTTGACGTACCTACATACCTACTGTTCCGAATGCCACGCTATTTTCACGCTTTCGGGTAAGAAGAAGAGTACGCGGGTGCGCCGGTTGAATGGGTATATACGGGAAACAATACGTCGCCTAGTCCAACCGGAAGTGGGACGGGAAACAGCCGTGTATTTCGGTACACACACACACGTTCCGGGCACTTTCCCGCAAATAAATCTACCCATACACAATAGTGCAATCACCAAACGAAAAAGAATAAAACAAAAAATATCAATAAAATGTTCATGGTCGTCGCAGTCCTGCGCAAGGCCTTCGACAGTTTCGACAGGGACAAGAGCGGCAGCATCCCCACCGACATGGTCGCCGACATTCTCCGGCTCATGGGCCAGCCCTTCAACAAGAAGATCCTCGACGAGCTCATCGAGGAGGTCGACGCCGACAGTAAGTTATATGATGAAAATATGGCGTTAATACGTTGAAAATCATGCGGCCAACGTTTTTCTCATACAACGTAACACTCCTCGTGTTTGGGTAAAAACGTGAAAATTCGAGCTCGTTTACTCGGCGCGTGTAATAATGTTGATATAATTGGTGCCGAAAGTTTGTCGTGTCTAATTGGTGCTATTAGGGCTCGCGCGGAGATTATTATCATTATTGTTATTATTATTATTATTATTATTATTATTATTATTATTATAACGAATGTGTGACGTTTCGCCAAACAGAATCTGGCAGACTCGAGTTCGACGAGTTTGTGACGCTGGCTGCCAAATTCATCGTCGAGGAGGACGCCGAGGCTCTTGAGAAGGAGCTTCGCGAAGCCTTCAGGCTCTACGACAAAGAAGGTACTTGATGGTATTATTATTATTATGTTATACATTCATCGTAATTCCGTTCGTTTGTTGAGGAATCGTAGCACAGCAGTGGTTGATTAGATTAATTGCTTACAGAGTACGGATTAATAAAAAATGCTTTACCATGCAAATTTTGTCTAGAATTGGTTTTCTAATGCAAGATACTTTTTTTTTTTTTTTTTTTTTTTTTTTTTTTTTTTTTTTTTTTTTTTTTTTTTTTTTTTTTTTTTTTTTTTTTTTTTTTTTTTGTTTTTTTTTTTTTTTCCAAATGATCCCTCAGTACTTACCAGGAAAATTTTGCAGCAACCAGCTCTGAGATCGGGTTAGTTTACTGTCATCTGTGGCTAATTGCTGCGTCGTTAATATCTCCGAGGCTGGAAATAGATAAAAGTCCCAGCGTCACTTTGACTATATAGTTTTATTACAGATTCTAGCTCTGCGCATGTTTGGTCGTTCATCACAGTCGTGCTTCATCGTGTTCACAGAAGTAAATCAGTTTTAAGGTAGTTGTTACCCAATATATAGGTATATATCAGACAATGTATGATTCTTAGTAAAAAACCGTGTAAACGTTATCATTTTAAGGTGGTATATTGTCACATGTATAAGGTACATCGTAGTTTTTTTTTCAAACTGTTCCCTTATTTATTCATCAATTAATCGAGCAAATAAAAAATTTCCAATTTTCATCCGGTTTTAATAAACAAAAGCTAGTTTTCTTCTTCAACTAAATACCTATAAACTCACCATTTTTTTATTTGCTAAAAAAAGCCGTATTTATTCATATGAATGCATTTATTTGTACCACTGTTCTGGATTTTTATAAACATATGCATTTTTAAAAATAAAGACAACTTTTTTTAGCACTAGCATTTGTTTATTAAAAGCAGATGAAAATTGAAAATTTTTAGATACAAAAAGTATTATTTTTTCATTCACGCGATAAATTGATGAATTATAAAGAAAAAAATTTGAAAAAAAATCTACGATGTACCTTATACATCTGACAGTATCACACAAATAAAGACAATGATTATTTGTTATTTGACCGAGAAATATAACTTTTCCGGTGTATACCTATACATTGGGAAACAACTACCTTAAATCACTTTTCCAGTTGTGAATATAACTTTTGCACCAACCCTTGCCCAAAAGTACTATTTTAATTGTTACCGAGAGGTGGGAAGATAATAATTCTACTTTCTGTAAAATCGTATATACGCTATGGGCATAAGTAAAGAATGTTCAGATCACACGTTTGCCAACACACACTTACGATGTGGAACATTCTTTACTCCAATATCCACCCTAAGTATCTACGTACTCAAGATATTTGTTGCTTATGTCTTTGACGTATATGATAATTATATCTAACGAAAAATCATAATAAAAATGTAAAAAAGATTTAAATTTCTCTTAAAACAATACAGCTGATTTTAGTTAACCCCAGCTAAGTAAAAACATTTGAATTTAGTTATCGTTGTACATGATAAAAATTTTGTACGAGTAACAACAAAAAAATTCATCCAAATGAACTCTCCAATACTCTTTGATCGAGGGCTGACCCGAACTACATGCCAAACATGTCCGTTTAATTAACCACCCAATAGTATAACCCCGGCCTACAATAAGTCAATGCAGCTGGGTTCTATCTGTTTTTGATAACGAGATGATAGCAATACGCCAACCTACCTCACCATTAACCAATCCTGGGCTCCTCTACATAAAATGGACCACGAATCCTTCGTTTCAAATAAATAAACTCAAACTCAAACACGTGCACGTGCAGAATAAGAAAAATGTTTAGGACTAAGGAATAAGCCGATTTTTCAAATCTGATGGGTCAAAAAAAAGAAAAAAGAAAAAACCGGTAAGAATATTTGATCGCATAAAGCACAGAAAACATTCAAAACATGCTATCTCGATATTCCATCGCTATTAGTCGTAAAATATATTAAAATTTTCGGATGAAGTATAAGTAAATTGGAAAATGTTTGATGGTCAGTAAAGTTGGTTTTTGTTTTAGAATTTTTTTTAATGAAACAGTATGTGATGTAAAGAACAACGTATGCTGCTTTTGTGTAAAAATATCACGTAATATACTTTTTGTCCAAAAATATTAGGACATAATATATGTAGTGCTTTAATTTGAAAATTTAAAACTCTTCCAATTCCAAATTATGTTTTTCGATTACAGCGTCCATTCGATCTTTTGATTGTTAAAAAGTCGTATAGCCTTGCGATAAAATGTTGTTTCATGGAAAAAATTTGTTTTACGAATCATGTATCATAGAATGATCATAATCATGTGCAGGCAACGGATACATCCCAACAACGTGCCTGCGCGAGATCCTCAGAGAACTCGACGATCAGCTCACGGACGAGGAACTCGACATCATGATCGAAGAGATCGACTCCGATGGCTCTGGTACCGTCGATTTCGATGGTAAGTTCGTTAATATAGTTAATACTATATTTTTCACAAAAATTTTGCTGTTTATTTCTTTGACCTCTTCTTTACGTTTGATTTTATGGTCACGATTGAAAACCGCAATGATTGTGTCTGGGTTTATTTTTGTCAGTAACAATTTAAAAAAAAGCTATTAGAAAATGAAATTTTGTTCATACTTTTCATGATGCAAATACCCACGATGCATGAGCGCGGGTGAAATTGTTTTTATGATTGTTTACACAATTTACTTATTAATTAATTGAGTGAATAAGTCGAGGAATAAGTACACCCCTGTTTCCCGTTAATCTGATGATCCTCCAATTTTCATTGCAATTTAATTAAAAGTATAGTACACACACAAAATTTGAAATCATCGTTCGTTTTTTATGTTGCAGAATTCATGGAAATGATGACCGGAGAATAATAATAATTCATCGACAATTAGCTGCTAACAATTTTTTCGACAGCAAGATGAGGAAGGAGAATTCACCAAAAGTTACATAAGCGTACAACGAGAAATCAAAGTACATCAAACAGCAAAACAATAAAGTATATATAAATATATATCACGTAACCGAAGAGGCGCGCCTAAAATTCGTACCTCCTAACAATCTATAAGCATATAAGCAAGCGCTCGACACACACACCATATACCTATACTCACCGTGGCCGCAGCAGTTTCTAATTTTACAATCTGTCTCGATGCCGGGAGCCGCCTCGACTTTCTCACTTTCGGCCGCTTCACTGTACAGCTCAATTATATATGTGCTATTGAGCAAAAATCGTAAGAAAGAACAAAAAGCAACATTGTACATTACATTACTTTTGAAAGGAAAAAAAAACAACGTTTAACTTACGCAGTGCCTGCAGAATTTCTTTTTTTTTTCATGGACAGTATTTTATTGTTATTAATAAAAGTCTGTAAAAATCACTCCATGATGTTTTTCTTTTTACGAGATTCACGCATCATCACAGGTATTAATTACTTGAGTAAATAATAAAGCAATTTAGCTTGTATTTATCACAAGCTTTGTGTTACATAAACAATATAAACATTACAAACAGTAGAAACTTTTTTTAAATAAAATGAATGCAAAACTGTAAGAGAAAAAATGAATGTTCATTATATTTATGTATTTCGTAAAATAACATCATATCACTTTCTAATAATATCACTTTCCAATAATGTGTAAATGCTTGGAGATTAAAAGAAAAAAAAGACTGTTAGAAATTTTTTCTAGACTCTTTATTAGCCTGACGTTTCAGTTAAAGATGATCACAATGGTTTGATAATTTATTTTAAAATAGTAGCAAACTCAACGTTTTCAACGTCTCGTTATACAATTACACGATTTTGCAATGTATAATAAATCTATACTCAAGCGTAAAACTCTGTACTACAGAGATAATGAAAGACTAGACAAAATTTGTTGAGTAACGTGCTCGTTAGAATTTATCAAGCCACTTTAAAGATTTAGAAAGTCAAAGTTATTGGTGATCAAAATCATAATTTTCATTTCATAAATCATGGTTTTTTTAGCTAGTATAATATGCATAACAATGTTTAATCAATCATGAATTAAAATCAATCAATATGCGCTTATAACGTATTTTTAGTTTGTGTAAAATTGTAAAAAAATAAATACTAAAACAAACTTGTATATCATATCACAGAAATAGGATTTTCTGAACTTTAAAGTGTCTTTATAATGAAAATGATTTTATAGGCAACAAGAATATTCACTTATAGTAAAATTGAATTAATAATTGTCAATAAAATCACAAATTTTGCTGGTCCTCTATTCAGGAATGAAACGGGTTCTCATGTTTGATTTACGTTCATTATTTACAATAATTTTCCCCTTAGAGAATAATAATTGATTTCACCTACCCTAACAAGAGGAAACCCTTTCTTTTTTTAGGGGTCAATAACCCACTGAATTATGCTTATTTTATCAAACCAAAAGTTTACAGAAGAGCATGGACAAGAAAAATATTTATTAAAATCACTTCTGAAACTTTCTTTGGATCGGATAGAAGACGCGTGTGCGTTAACTAATTTCGTGAGGCAATCCATTGTCTTTGCAAAGCCGGTCACAAAGATTATCAGATGTCATTTTGTGCCTTCTCTTTTTTTTATACGTTTTTTAGGTACTTAGTTCAATTTTTTTCTCAGTGTCTTCGGTGTTTTTGGTTTCTTCCTCGCCTGCGGTAGGCAGAGACGAGGGTCACATCTTAAATAAATGCGGAAATTCGTTACTAATCTCGCGAACCAAATCCTGATCCTCGTGGCTTTCAGGTGTTTCTTCACAAAAAATTCTGAAAATTAGGTGCAGGTAAGTATCATTGTACATTGCGAAAAAAATTTTCGCGTAAATTACACTTTTTGTAATTCACCTCGTAAAACATTTTAAAACATCATCACATCGATGTCGATGTTCGTCATAATTTGCCGTTTTTAATACCCTGCGACACAATTCCAGATATTGTCTTCTTTTTTCCCCAGGAGGTATGTCAAAAAGTTGTCGCAAAATAATGTCGATTAAAATTTTTATATCGTTAGTATAAAAAAGAGAAGCTGTTTCATCGCTAATAAACAGGTCAATAAAAAGTTTCAGGATTGAATTCGGCGGGGCGGGTTCATGGTCGAATATCCTAACTGGGTCAACTGGAAAATATGTTAATTTAAAGGTGCGCTGAGAAATTTGTATTGAGACAACAATATTGAGTTCATTTATTTACCTTCTCGATTGAGAAGAAATAAAATTTTTTCAGTAAATGTTTTCGCTACTGAACGTTGTTTCAATGCTTCCAGTACAGTGCTTTCCATATTTTGATGGAATTGAAGATTGCAAGAGAGAATTAGATTTATAAACAAATCGGGTATTTGATCTTCCAAATCGGTGTCTGGGGGATTTTCAATCAGATCCAAAAGAAATGCGATGAACTCAGTACCGAGTTGCTCTATGAAATTTTGTTTTTAAGTTTAAAAGATTTGATTATTGATGAAATAAATTCATTTATTCGTACCGAAATGCGTTATCGGCATTGGTTCTCCCATTGAAAAAATCATTGTTAATAGCAATGCAGAATAATTAAGTTTTGTAACGTTTCTAGAGTTACTTTTCATATCTCTGTGTCATAAAATATCAAATTAGTGATTATCTTTCAAAAGTAGACTTTTAATATTAATAATTACCTTGCAAGTTCCATTGGCAGAATACTCTCTAACATGATCGTGACTACAACGGGGTCCAAACTACACATAACTCCAAAAGATTGTAATAAAAGTTGTCTGATGGTCCATCTCGGTTCCATTTGATAATATTGGATGAGAGTATATACTCCATCATACTGATCCTGCCTTAAAACATGTCTTGATACATTTGCATCCGCGTTTGTCTGCAAGATTTAATTAGTTTTATTTGATTTATCGTTGAATTAAAAATTGTACAATTAAAAAAACATACTAAAATAGAAGTAAGCTCTTTTATATATTCACAAATCGTAGGCTCATCTTCATGCAGCATCCAGCTCCTCTGCTGTGAATCTTCTTTACAAGAAGTTAATTCCGTGAAAATAATTTTCAACCTATTTGCATCGTAAGTTTCTTCAATATTTAATTTTGTTAAACTTAATGGCACTTGTAATTGAGATAGAATAGCATCGAAATAGTGGCTTAATGTTTGAGGCAATATCTCTTGAAGTCCGTTAAGTATTACTGTAACAGCTACTTTTGACATTTCATAGCTAAGATGAGTACTTTGGCGTACTTGATCCAAAAGCATGTAAGCTGTTCTTGAATTGATTTCCGCTAAACTAGCGGATCTGCTTTTTACAGGTGATTGATTCGGAGATTTGTAGACGATGTTTTGTGAACCATTCTTATGATTTTCATTTTTTTGACTAGAAACAGAATGTCTTTTTTGAGCATCTTCAGGCTGGAAAACAAAATTTTATGATCACCACTGCAAGAAAGAGCAAATTAATGAGAAAAATTCAACATATTATTTATTACCCTATTTCGAGATTCCGTTGGAGTAACAGATTGCCTTCTATGATCGCTCACTGAATTTTTCCTAGACGTATTATTAGTAACAGGAGAACTGACGTCTTCAACGTTATTAAAACTAGTAGGGGTTTCTTTAATTGGTGTTGTGCTGCCAAAATCAGGTGGCAATGGAGCTTGCTTTTTGGTTTTCCTGCCCAACTCGGCCTGGCGTTTTTTTTCCACCAAGCATGACAATAAATCTTGCTTGTCAATGTTAGGCGATACACTATGCTTGTCCCCATTGGCCCTCAAAATCTCAATAGCTTCATCAAGAAAATCTATCAAGAACTGAGGATTTACTTTGATTGTAGTGACATAGTTGGATGGTATGTATCCAACTTGACCTCTCTTGTTCACTACTTGCCACCAATTTCTTTGCTTTGTGTGGCTCTGATAAAGTACAAAATAATCATTTTCATGGAAGCTCATGGTTTTGGCAAATGTCGCATTGAAGTCATAGAGAGCTTTAAGCATCTCATAGTTTTCTGAAAAAAAATAATGAAACTGTTTGTTATTTACCTTAAATTATTCAAATTTTTCTTCAATATACGCAACGAATAATATTAAAAAATGTTTATTTTTTAATAATTATTTGATATGAAATCATAGAAATTTGAAAAGAATGCATGATTATTTTCATCAACATTAAAAGCTGAACAACACTTGCATGATTAAAAGTAAAACACTGCATTCAAATACTGCACTAAAAAGACATAAAAAAAAAAAAAAAAATTAAAATCGAAAAGTGCAAAATTACTTATTCGCCTTTTCATAACTGGCACCTCCGTCATGGCAATTATTTGAACGTTCAATCGACTAAAAAAATAACTTCGGTAGTAAACTCAATCGAGCCCGTAAGGCTTACGGCGTAAGCGCATCATGCAGATAAATAAAAACACCAGCAGACGACATCGTAGCGATGAAGCGACGACATCATGCCATGCGCTCTGATGATCACTCGCGACTTTCCACAACCCACTGTCCCCACTGACACCGTCTGATGTTTATGCGCTTTTATTCTCGGCCTTCAGCTTTCAGGCTCCATCTAGGTACCAGCTTTTAGAGCCCGAGAAAAACGAACCCCCGAATTTTTACGTAACAGCAGAGAGAGAACCCACTGCCCTCCTCTCCTGACGTCACGTCACGTGCACCAGTGTGTTCCCTTCGACAGGATTCAAACTTGCATCGGGAAAGATGAGAAAAAAAAATCAATTAAAAAGAAGCTCGACCCCTCTGAGAAGAAGAAAGACCGAAACTACAACATTGGGTGCAAGGCGTGGGGTAGTGCAGGATATAACTAAGTACTGCACGCAGCAGAAGCAGTGCAGCAATAATAGTATTAAGTACATATACTTATATGCACCAGGAATACGTCACTGCGGTGAAGGCTATCGCTGAGCTGAAAGCTGCGGAAGGGAGGGGACAAGGACAAGCTGCAGGATACTCGTTATGTATCACATCTGCAATCTACTGCACTACATGCATTTCTACTACTTAATCTAAAAGATTCATCTTAAAACATACATTTCACTCCATCCTCATCGAAGATTTTTTGATGCTCCGGTATAATACGTGTTATATGAAAATAAAGAAAACAGGCAACACTCACCTAACCTGATGTAATTGCCGCTGTTGCAGCTCATCCTGACGATTTCTTTATACCTTCAATATTTTATCTCCCAGAGTTGACTCTATGATTATTGTTATTGACAACGCCCTGGTATGCCCGTGTCACTGCAGTTTTTATTGTTAAACGCAGCTGTCGCGAGTCCGCCTGCACCACTGTCCTGTTCACTTTCATTCTGCAACTATTAACTATCCGTATACTTACCTATACGCCGACATCGTATATTCGTATGGGCGCTTGTAATCTCGTTTTTTATTAAAAGTGACCAGTTCACCTCTATATAACAGTCTATACACAAACCTATGCGAGGTCAGCGTCAGCCTAATAAAAAGTGAGAGAGATTGGGTGGCGCGAGGCGAGAGCCGGAACCGGCCGGATACTCATTTTTCATGACGCTTTCTCGTGAGTATATCTATTGATTTACACGCAACTTATTTTTCATTTGCGGCAAGGTGTGGCTGATAAAATTAAAATTTAATGTTTACTTTACGCCGGGAATGACGCCGCCGCTACAGACAGTCTGCTGCATGCACCGATGCTGTGCCGTCTGCTTTGTTGCATTGGTAAAAAACATGCTAGTTTGCCTACATGGGTCATTTTACGGAAAAGAGCATTTTTCATGTCCCAGTCGATTGCAACGTCATGAAAGAAGATTTTGTTCCTAAAACTTTTTTTAAAAATCAAGAATGTTTTTCTACTGAAGTAACAACAGAAATCAGGTGATAAAACAAGTATTTCACAAGAAAAAAATGGGGTAAATGAGCTTGACGGGCTCGTGTCTCAGAATGTTCACCTCTGACGACTTCTAGAAGCAAAGTACGGCTTTTTTATTTTTTGGCCTCGCAGTATCTTATTAACGTAAGTAATACTTTTATGAATTTTAGGAAAGCAAAAAAAAAATTTCCAATACTCATAATTAATTTCCAGAAAAATCTGAACAAAAATTCACCATATGTTAATACATTACTTGAATTTTGAAAAATGTTTTGGCATTGTCCAATGAGAAATTGCAATCATGTACATACTATTTAGATATGGTAATTTTTTTTCATTTTGAATTGAATCAATATGTTAAGTTTTGGAGTAATAAAATTCGTTTTGATCTAATATTAAATCATATGGTTCACTATAATTCGATTGAGCATGTGCTTTTATTTTTTTTTGCTCCATGCCCTGATTTAACAATTTCAAAATAGGTATGCCAAACCATTTGTTTACTTTTAATTTTTTTATCTGGCTTGATGGCTGTCATAAACAGAAAAGAATCGAAGCAGGACGAAGAAGTCAAGAAGAGCGGAGCTCCGCTGCGGAAGAGAGAGATCTCACTCTAGTCTAGAGTAAGCTATATCTAAGTATATAGAGTCTATAGAGCAGGGGTACTCGAAAGGGACACCCATCCAGTTGTAACTGTATGCTAAGGTATACCTATATATAGCACTTAAGCATACAGTTACGACTGGGTGGGTGTTGGGTACTTACTATGGGTGTCCCACTGTCCCTTTTGAGAACGCTGGTACTGCTGGTAGTGCTGGTACTGCTGGTCTCTAGCTGGTAGACACCTGCTATATATAGGTATACTTTAGCATACAGTTACAACTGGGTGTGGGTGGGTGTCCCTTTTGAGTACCCCTGCTGGTATACTGCTGGTAGAGGAGAATCTATAAGAGAGAGAGAGAGAGAGAGGCGAACGCGCGCGCGAGAGCGGCAAGAAAGAGAGAAGAGAGAACCAGAGAACGATGGCGTACTCTGTGAACATCTCGGTTGAGGCGCCGATTGAAAATCAAATTCAAGAAATCACCTACGATGGCCAGGAAATATATCAGGCGTGAGTAAAGTTATCGGCTTTGTCAAAATGTATTTAGAAAAAATGGATCTTGGGTGTTTCTCTATGGAACTATTTTATTTTAATATAAAAGTTAACCTCAAAACGAATGACAAGTCTTTTTAAAAATTGACAGTATTTATTTGTTTGTTTAATTTTTGAGTAATATTTTCCTGTTATGACATTAATTATGCACATTGATTTTGCTGTTTGATATGATCGTTCAGGTATTTAATCATTTGTTGGCAATCAAAACATTTGTTTGTTATTTTGTAAATTACTAATACATCAATGTTTGTTGAGTTGTTATTGATTTATTTAAATATTTTATTTGTAGGCCTCTTACACTGTCAGAAAACCTGACAAAAGTTGCTATGAAAATTGATTTTTCCAAACAAAATGAGGATGACGTTACTATGGAAGAAAATGGTGATAAGACTGAGGAAGATTCGAAAGATCCAGCAAACTTTCCGTCATCTCTTTGGCCATGGGACAGTGTTAGAAATAAGTTGAGGTATGTTGATTATCAGCTTCATAAGCATTGAGAAGTTTATGAACTAACAATTTTAATTTCAGAAATGCTCACACTGAAATTTGTGTATTAGCTGATGTTTTAGCAGTTGCTAAGGAAAAAAGATACATGGTACTTGATCCAGTGCCTATGGAAAGAGAAGATGTCAAAATTTTGGTACAAGTTCATGCTAGAAAAAAAGCATTAGCTGGTGCTGCGTCAGTCTTAATGATGGGTGCAGACAGAATGAAAAGTTGTCAAAATGAGTTGGCCAGAAATCGGACTACTCCTGATTTTCACATTGAGCTGCTTAGGCTGAGGCAAAATTGGAGACTCAAAAAAATTTCAAATTCTATTATTGGAGATCTTAGTTATAGGACTGCTGGTTCGAAGTACAGTCAAACAGGAATGTTCGAAATAACAAAAGCAGAAGAGGAAGAAAAAAGCCAGACCAGTCCCCCAGCATCCCCTAATCCTAATGCTCCTGTAGCATCTGCATCGATTCACAAAAATGCTTCTGCCCTCAGGGTAACTATTCCTAGTGAACTGGAAGGAATTGCTTTTATTGAAGTGCTATGTAAAAAAGGTATAGTTTCATTTTTAAAAATTAAATTTCTTGACACAAGTTTTGAATATGTGTTTTGATATTTCAGACCAAGAATCACTTTGTAGTGCAAATATCAACTGGCTGAACAGTGGATCTGGAAATAAACTCGATCCAGACACACATTGGCAGCAAAAATTAGAAGCAGCTCAAAATGTATTATTTTGCAAAGAATTATTCAGTCAATTGGCAAGAGAGGCAGTACACTCTAAAGCCCCCATTCCACACATGGTAGTTGGAAACAGAATCATGGCAACTGTAAGTATCTTTTATCACCATATCGTTAAATTAATAACTATTAACAAATAAAACGTTAATTTATTTATATTCTCAAATAGGTGCTTCCTGCTATTCAGTTGATAATCATTTTACGGCACAGTACAGGCAATGATAAAAAGCCTGTACCTCAAAATACAGATCATGACCACGTTCTGGAGCACTCATTGCATCAGCTTTTGCGAGAAGTGCATTACAAAAATACACATCACACGTCTCCACACCCCGCGTCAGCTCCACTCGGACCAACAAAGCGAAGATACAAGGCAACAATTGCAGGTGCGGATAGATATGAACTGCTTGAGATGACTAAGAGCCAAACTCTCTTGGAACAAATCATTCAACAGGCGCAGCACTTCTTGATGAGGAGGCGGACTGAATACGTTCTAGACACGATTGCTAAGGAGGTCAAGGACCCGCTTATAACTTCACATTGGAACACTCTTAATTCACCAACGCAATCCAGTGTAAAAATTGTTATCGTTACGCATGGCTATGAACTATTATTGCGGACTTCCATGATCGTGCATGTTAGAGAAAAATCATTAAAGTGTATTTGTAAAGATGGCAAAGTGATGCATATGAGTTATGAGCCCCAGGAATTGAGAGATTTAATATTCTGTCAAGTACGTTGTTTTTTGAAATTATTTTTATGTTTTTATTTGATGATGATCTGATATACCTAATTGTTTTTAAATTATTAAAGATTTATCAGCACCAAATCAATGGAGTACAAGCTTTAGCAAAATGCATGGGCTGGCAGCTTTTAGCCAACAGTCCGCACCTTGGGGTAGGAGCCGTTGAGCCCTTAGATAATGCTAGTAGTTGTATTTTAGCATCTCCAATTGGAGACAGGTTGGTAATTTGAGTATTTTTCAACACGGTGACCATATTATCAAAATACCTAAAAATAATTTATTTTATAGAATAATAGCCGTAAGAGGCGATCCACAGACTGGACTTCAAGTTTCGATAGCTCACTCACCGCGAAAAGATTTCTTTCCAGGTCAATTGGTGAAGGAGAGGAAGTGGGAACACTTAGGTGGTTCATTCAAAGAAGTAAGATGGGACAAAATGGAAGGAAGAAATTTTTTGAATAAAATGGAGTTGTTAATGGCATCTTTGACAAGTTCATAAAGACAGTTATCTCATTTTCACGAAAAAAGTGTTTAAATTTCTACAACCGAATTAAAAGTTGCGTAAGCAAATCTAAAAAATAAAAGAAGAAATAAATGAAAACCTAAGTATTATTGCTAGAAGTGCAAATCTAGAGAGAAGAATAAGACCAATACGGTAGTTTATTTATCATTTACCTCAATCGAAAAATGTTGAATCTTTTATTTTTATTATCCGACTGAGGATAATATTAACAAATATAAATGATAAAATAAAAAGGAACACGTCCGAATTTTTGTATGAAAATGGTTTTGTTTTTATTTTGTATAGCGTGAAATATACATGTAAATGAACAAACATACATCAAATACTGTAAGAATTAAAAAGTTGTTCAAATCAATGCATACACTAATTTTTTTTACCGCTTAATCAACGATACTTTAATTTGATTGAAAAAATTGTTTCTTAATATTTACAGTCTACTTTAAGAATATCTAAAAATTGTTAAGTTATAAAAATTATACTAAAATTAGACCAATCATTTATTTAATAATTGGAACGGACTTGATTTAATATATTCTAAAGTTCACTCTAGGTTTACTTGTAACAAATGAGTTGTTTTACTCGAAAGATTGAATATTTTGATCAATGCATTTCTTTCAAAAATTTTGTTTCTGCTGTAGAAGCACTTTATATTACAAATACAGTACTTATCATACAAAATTTAAATCCTAAGAATGTTGAATACTTTTCACGGGAATCTTGATGAATCAGCAAAAGTTGGTCGTTGTTGCATGTCTTTTCATTGACGTAGTTTTTCAAGTTTTTTTATGAGCTTCGTTTGCTGACTCTTTCATCAAAATTTATTTATCAATTCATGGAAGCCTGTTCAGTACAAATTTCACCACATTTCAATCACGCAAACTGTTCTCAATTATAAAAATCAAGAATAGTAGGTATGTTTTAATATCAAAATTAATTTATCTTACAACATTTATGAGATTTATAGAATGACGTGTTTTGAAGCTTTTTTTTGGAAAAAGCAAGGTGAATTGACAACTTAAAGATTTAATGAAAAGAACAATTATCTTTTGGTACAAAATCTTGACCTAGTACAGCTGTAAATTATTTTCAGTCTGTTAGCAAATTGATATGGATGCTAATGCTCGAATTCACTTTAAAGATCTTACGGACTCCTTACTTATACTAGCCAAGTACAAAAGACTAAGCATTGAAGTGCTGAAGAAAAGTAATGATAAATTCAGCTTTTTTTTTTACAATTCGAAAAAAGATGGTATATTGGTGTAAATTTATACTTAATAATGAAGACAATTAATAATGAAGAGAATTTTGTTCTCATTTCTTAATAAGACACTGCAACAAACTCTGCACTCTACCACCTGCCACATTGAAAGCAACGACAGTGTTAACCAGAAGCACGGTATAAACAGTAAAGAGACTTGCAGCATATAGTTGATAACTATTGAGAATAGTCATAAATGAGACAAACATGTGCGAAGTAACGACCCAAGTAACTTGAAACCAGTTTTTCTCGTCACAAGCTGAAAAAAATATTACTCCCCAGAAAGTATGAAGTAAAATGAAGCACAAAGTTGTGGCAGCTGATATTAAGAAAAAGTATTCATTGCCCTGGTGAAGTCCCATAGTTCCAGGCCCAATAGCATCAGCAAGAACATTGACCAAGGCAAAGGCACCACTCATCAGACCAAATCCTAGACCGCATACATATGCAAAAACATCTCTGCTCTCCGACACATGGGCAGTTGTAACTTTCTCCAAACCCTTTTCAGCTTTCCTCATAACTGTGTAAAGTAGGTATCTGAAATGTTGTAAGATGCGAAATTATTTTGACTGGATTTCAAATTGATATGAAAAAATTAATTGGAATCTTATAGCTTACCTAAATACTTCTTGAAGAGTAACAGAATAAAGTATTCCAGTCCATAGGTACTTTTGCAGTGGTGTAATCATATACCACAGCATTGAAGATAGTAGTAAAGATATAAGCCAGAAAAATGTACTAGCTATTAGTATAATGATACGGATGGGTTCAACTGCTATGGTAAAGGTGAACATGGCCAGTGGAGGTCCAAAGGCCAGTAAGGCACAGCCAAAGAAATCCATCACCGTCATTTTTCAGAAATGGTGCTTTGTTAACTGTGATCACTAACGATACCAAACTTTTTCTATTAAACAAATAACGCCAACGTTTTTTCAAGTTTATCGTCTGGATAAATACGCTCAGGTCTTCTGCACTAAGCAGGGTACTGCTTGTAAGCACTAAGCATCCTTATTTCGGTGGTTGCAAAAATAAATTAAAAAGGAGTTGCAGTTTGCAGTCGCCGTCGTACTCGTGGGAGTCGAGGGACTCGTATGACTCGTATCGCGGGTGATTGTGATATTCTCTCCATCTCTCTCTTTTATGCTGATTGGATGGAGCGGATGGAGGAAAATGTAGCAGGGACGTTTAAAAGTACGTAGCTTGAGGTACGATTTTACGCTATGGGTAATACGGGCACACGTATATTTAGCGGAGCGAATATTATTTAGAGCATCACGGCGGTAGGATATTTTTTTCCAACAACAACTCATCGAATGAGGAATAATTCACATTTGTCAGAGTAATACTGTTCAACTAAGTATTTCTACGAAGGCACTTTAAACATTTAAGGGACTTTACAAGAACTTACTTTACAAAAGAATAAAAATTTTAACTTACCAGAAAAAACTGAGTACCAGAGAATGTTGATTGTAATTTTATTTTTTAAAAAACCTCCTGGGTGATTCTGCCGCAACTGGCTCAACTCAACATCAAAATTGTTGAAACTAAAGTTGGTTCAAAATTTTTTTATGGTATTTCTATCACAAATACAATCCTCAACAAATACTTCAAGCGATTCACAAGTTGTGAATCACAACAGCATTTTTTTGTTTCAAAGATACACGACATTTTATAATAGTGTATTTAAGTCAATTTTCGAAAAAACACGTTGGTCTAAGCTGCTTGTAAAGTTCAAGTGTGCTCACTGTACTTCCGCTCATAACAGTTGAAATCAAGCGTTGTCGGAATGTCGGTTGAACAAGATTTAGTTTGATTTTGTGCCACCGATTAAAAGTTGTTGAAAAGTTGTTGGATCAAAAAGAGTTACAAAAATCACTCAGAATTAGATTTTGTGGATATTTACTGGAAATTCATAATTTTTCCTAAAATTGCTATAAATTTTTGTTGGGTGCATGAAATTCAACAAACTTTTTTGTAATCGATAGGGTTCCGTTGAGGAACGGATTCACAAATGCATTTAGTTTTAAGAGTGTATTGTATGATGTCATTGCCTCATATTTGTCATTAGTCATTTCGATTAGAGATTTACGTCAAATAAAAAAAAAACGGCGCATGCGCACATACAACAATTTTGTCAATTTTCGTATTCTTCGTGTAAAAAATGGCGTTTAACTTACCTGCTTTTTCGTACATTGTAGCATTAATTGGCGATGCTTTCCTGATATTTTTCTCAATTTTCCACGTATGTTGACAAAACTCTTTGACATTTATAATTTTTATCTAATTGTACTAAAAAAAAATATGTTTGTTTGTGTTTTTCTTGATACTTAACCTCTCTAATGTGAATATAATTGGCTCACTCATAGAAATTGTGACTTTCAATAAAATTTAAAAACAAGTTTTTAAAATGTATTCAACAGAGCGAATCCTATGCTTATTTAATCACTTGTGACAAATCATTTTTAGGTCATAGCTTTTGATGAGCTCAAAACAGAATTCAAAGATCCTATTGATCAGTGCAGTAGTTTGAATCCAGTAAGTCTTTTGAATTAAAGTGATACAAATTTCTTGAAAATTCTAAATCTCAAAAATGACGATTCTATTTTTTTCTTTTTAAGCTTGTGCTTCCAGAATATGCAATCCACATTATTATGAATTTTTTGTTCCTTATTAGTGGCCAGTGGTTTGCTCTTATATTTAATGCTCCATTGATTGCATATCACCTAAATAGGTATAGAACCAGGCCAGTAATGACAAGTCCTGGTTTGTATGACCCAACAAGTATAATGAATATGAATGATCTTAATAAGTGTCAACGAGAAGGATGGGTCAAACTGGCATTATATCTCCTCTCATTTTTCTACTATTTGTATGGGTAAATAAAAAATCATTGACATACCCAAGTTACTGCCTTTATGATTCATGTTTGAAAATAAATTAATTTTATTTTGTTTTTATTTCAGGATGATCAGTTCTCTTATTAATGCATGAATGAAGACTGTGTTACCAATTGAAAAGAGAGTACTTTCAACTTTACCTTTATTCATGCTGAAGTTATTTTTGTTTTAATTTGTAAATATTTTTTAAATTCATTTCATTAGACGCGTTGTTGGACTGACTGTTTAAAAATCGAAAATGTTTTCCTAAAAATTGAAGGATGTTGCCCTTTACGAAGAACTGATAAATATTTATATTATGTACAAATCATTATTTTTATTTTGTGTAGAGTTATTAAATTTTTAAAGTAAATCATAGATTAAAAATTAAGAGATTATTTTTACATCAATGGTAATAGAACTGAAAAGGATCAAGAAAATCTACAACTAATTTTTAGATGTTTAATTATGATAACAATGTACAAAATAAAAAATCGAATAACTTATGTAAGTTAATATTTTAACTTTATCTGATAAAAAGCATACAAAACAATACAAAATGCAGAAGTTTCTATACTTTTATAGATTAAGAATCAAGGTGTGAAAAACCTTGTAACCAATGGAAATCTTGGTTAGTTGCTTAAAGTCTACTATTGTCTTTCATGACTAGCTATCTAGAAAAAATGGCATGCTTTTTTGTATAAAGTTTTCAATCAATGTATATAATATCAAATAGCTCAAATTTCGCAATAAACTTCAATTCATTGTTTAAAAAACGTTAGATCACTAGTTGTAAATACATTTTATAAAACATGATTTCTTAAACATTATAGTTGAGATACTTTGATATATTTGTAAATGCAATAAAATACCAAAAACTTCAAATATATTAGCAAACATTTTGTTCTATAGATCTCACAATATTCTCACATTAACTTTTCTTTTAGCCAATCTTCTGTCAGCTCTTCCAACTCTCTTGTATCATAAACTCTAGTCAGACCAGCTTCCTTCTGCAAAACCAGTTTCATTCCTGCATAATATACTTGGAGCTCCATTTGAATGTCTCGTGGCGTATAAAATATAAAACACATTGGATATGAGATTCTGCCATCAGAGTGTTCCATTTTGTAACTATAAACAATATATCTTGGCTCATGCTCAGGTATGATGTCTTGAAGTTTTTCTATTTGAATATCCTGATTTACAAAAATGGAATTCATTACTATTATTGATAGTTTTGAGTGAGGAATCTTTAATAGTTTTGATGGACTCAATAATATACCTCAATCAGATCGTCGACGCAGATCTTTTGTTTTTCTCTGTCAACTTTTACTAAAAAATAAATTAATTTTCAATATTTAATGTAATTGGTTTTGACAAAAACGTTACACTCACATAAAAGCGCTGCATTCTTTTGGCTTTTTCTAAACCTGAATTCTTTCAGAGCATTCTTGACATCGTCTTTGATATCACACATATTATTAGACGTCTGTAATGTAAAAAAAAATTAGTAATTACCGTGTTACATTTTTTAATTTATGGTGATTTGAAATGTAACACAGTGCACTTGATGAGTCAAGTATTCAGCAAACAGGAATTCTACATGACAACAGAGATGGTTCATCCATTTCTCAATCAGTCAGTTAAAATGTGCAGTTTTGAAAAAACTTTATTATTAAAAGTGTTTATTTTGCGTGCAACGCAATGTAAGTGTCATTGTCCCCGCAGAAAACAATAGCAAATGTGTTTCACCAGCTGATGTTTTCGATTTTCGATAAAAAAAATCAATAAAATGAACAGATGAAGTAAACGTTGCAGAGTAACCAGCTGGTAAGGCATTCATGATTATGGCCGAGCCGACTATAAGTATGACGCAGTAATCAAAACAAACCTGCTGCTGGACAACTCTCCGTGCGTGTCACCCGATTAATATTACATGTTATAATAATTACCATTTTCTCTGCTGTCCTTCGACACTTTGTTACTGTTTTCACAATTACATATGATTCCCTTGTCTCAACTTAGATACTCGATCGTGATTGTATAATAAAGACGCGAATTAGCGCTCCTCCACCACAGCAGTTGCCAACTGTTGCGATGGTCGAGTTGTTGCCGCGGATGTCCAGAAACCAAAGGCTACGGTCGTCTTTCTCTCTCCCCTTCTCTCTGCTTCATCGCAGTAGTCTTCCTGTTTCTCTCTATTAGTACATATATATAATACTTATATATACTTAAGTATCGGAATATGATGCACAATTGAACAATGCACAAAACAAACGCGCTTATCGCGTTCGCGTAGTGTAAATGTTCTGTTATAGCATACTACTAGGTCGGACTCATGCGCTGTTATTGCTGACATGCATATACTTACTATTCGCCAGATTCGCAAAATATATTCGTACAATCAGTTGCGCTACTAATCACACGTCAGTAATCGCTAATTATTACACAAGCCGTATTGCCGTCACGTCGATAGGCGAATGTAAAAATAAAAGTGTCAACCGATGCAGAATAATAAATAAGGTTTGCGTAAAAAATGCAAGGAACAGTGATTTGGGGGGGGTAAGAACTGAAAAGTGTGGAAAGGGGTCCTGCAGTACTTGGTTTTCTCGCTCCTTTTTCACCAACTTACATCGTTTATTTTTCTTTTGTTTTCAACAGCAAATACTTAAAAAGTATTTCGAGAGACTCGATGAATTCTTAACATCTCGCTCTCTGCAGCTCTAGCTAGCAGTGTAAGTAAGTATATATAAGTAGCAACTAGCAACAAACCTCGAGCAACACGCCAACATGAACACATTACACATATATTTTAAAGCAGTGAACGCATGCGCATCACCGTTACGTCCCTCCCGCACATCCCCGCAAAGCCCCATCCGGTCAGCCATGTTTGTTGTTGTTGTTGTCTCTCGGGCTGAGCGGAGTCAGCGCAGCTCCGGCGCGGTTACAAGGAGCGAGAGAGGGAGGGAAGAGTCGCTCAGAGAGAGCAGAAAGGGATCAGGTTCGACGGCCAGGCAAGGAAGCCCCTGCTGCAGCAGCCTCGTCGTCGTCGTCGTCACCGCGAAAGAGAAAAGCAGCAGTGGAGGGAGACAACTTTCCGTGGGTGCGAGTGAGTGAGTGTGCGTGTGCAGTGTGTATAAGTTATACGCATATATTGTGTGCGCCAGACTACTTATATAGATAGAAGCGAAGAACAAGTTCTGCTGTTCTGCAGGCTGCTCTCTCGGTCCGCTCCGCTCCGTGCAGTGTCTTATTATTATTTCTCGCGTCAGAGAGTCGAGAGAAAGAGAGAGAGCTCGTCGTGCGTTAGTCGTCGTATACGTGCACTTGGCGTAGGTAGGTTCAACACGTCGTATAGGTACGTGTGCCTACAACGGGGCCTCTCTCTGCCTCTCCTCCTCGAGCGTCGTCGTCGCGCGAATGCTCCCCGGGTGGAGCAGCTCTTTCCGATTATTCCGACGCGTTCGGTGTGCCTCGGTGTTGTGACAAAAGGTGAAGGTTACGGAAGCGCCTATGCGCCACACTCGGACAACAGTGCGTGCGTTCTGTTTTTGCTGCTCGAAACAGCCGGAACTCACCCGCTCGTGCGTGCGTTCC
>JAPYYV010002706.1:0-20036 GCA_030522625.1 Copidosoma aretas
TTCTAAAATTTAAAAACCTTGAAATCTCTGAAAATCACAATTTTAAAACATAATTTTCAATCGCAGTGCTTATAACTTAGGACCCGAGTCAGATTTTAAACTCAATTTTAGCTCATTTTGAATCTTTTTTCAAGTCCTTTCGATCACTTTTTGAAAAATTACTCTGCAATGCATTTAGACTGCGATAGATATTAAATAGTAAACCGAAAAAAGCGAATTTTGTATTTTTTTTTCATCGTCCTTTTTTCGTCTGTAACTTTTTTTATAGTGAAAAAAATGGGTGTCCCAGGGCACAAAACATGTAGGGGAGATCAAAACGAAGAAAACTATGTGTCACACAATGATTTTTTTTGCGTTTTGGTTATGTGCCGTCTCCGACAACGCGATGATGCGTGAATCAAGATTTTTTGGAGAATTCGACATATATCTATTATGAGTTTCTATATTTTAATGTACTTATCATGTAGAAGCTGTCTAAATAGCTAATAAGGCTGCATCTTTTACTTCCTGCAGATATGGATGTCGATCTTCTTCAGCTATCCCTTTTGTCTCTCGTGACAGGCGTTGAAGTCCGATCTATGGTCTGCTGTTTGCCTCCCTGTTGTCCTAAAAGTCTCTCGCTGGCTTGGCTTTGCGTTATACCACTTTTTTTTACTTCTCTGATCTATCTTTCTTCTTTGGTCACTTGTTTAAAAAAAATCTTTTTTTTTGTTCCTTACACTCATTTTTCGTCTCGCGGTAGTACGCTGTGTGCGCTTTTAAACCGAACCCACTTTGACACCAAAATTCACCGTTTACGTGTACTTGTGGTCGATTGGGTGAAAGCGAAATAAGTACACAGTATGACCTATTCACTTTTTTTTATTTTTATTTATGACCGAGGGAAGAGCCAAGGGTAGCGCGATAACTTGGAGGCACGTCTGCCGGTCTCTAAAGTCCCAAATTTTCGCCTTCTCCTCTACTCTCTGTCCCGACTCAAGAGTTTCCCTTCTTCTCTTTCTTGGTCATACGTCCCTATCTGCGGTGGTGAGGTGCGTACGTATTAGTATACTATGTATACGGTACGCCACCCTAATATCAATATAAAACATAACTCAGTTAGCTATAATCAGTATATTAAACCGTCTTCTTCTAGACGAATTCCAAACTCTAACTCCCATCATCGTATATATTTAAAAATTAATATGACTTACAATTCAGAAGATAAAGCAATCTTATTGTCGCAACCATACTATAAGACCGATAATTTAAAAATAGTTAAAAAACTGCATGTCTGATAATTATTAAAAAACTTTTTTTTAATAACACATTCTTAGAAAGCGAAATAGGAAAGAATCCTGTTCTAGGCTAATTACAGACCACAATATTAGCTCAATAGTGATTACACACATTAATAAAGCTTTTTTTACTGACTTAAAAAAAAGTTAAACAGACGCACAAGACGTGTGGTTCCATTTATTTGTAACACTTTGAGCAATAATAATGTTAGAGGTCAAGATGAAGCATCTAAGTTTGACTGGCCCGGTATTGTATAAAAATTATTATGCCTACACTGTCCAGAAAGCTCTACCGGACAAACAAAAAGGCTGTTCAAAGATCGACTAAGAGAATAGAAAAAGTCATATATTAGTATAACTATTGTTTCCAAGCACATGGGAGACCTTAGATATAAGTTTTATAGGGATACTGTTCATACTTTAGATAATGAAAGCCACTGGTATGAAATAATTGTCTTTGAGATGCTTCATATTGATTATGATTCAAACAGTAACATTGATTTTGGTTAAAGACACTAGAAATCTAAGTAATGTTTATAATTGTATTTTCCACTAATTTTGACTTATAATAATGCTGATATGATCAGTAAGCCAATTCATACCTCACCTGCTACCAACCTATAATTGCTAACACATTATCGGATATCAACTTAAATAGGCCGTAATATAACCACAAAAATCTGCATTGGTAATCAAAGCCATCTTATATCTACACCAATAAAAAAGATACAAGTTGAATACAATAAACTGACATGAGAGTTGCCGTGTGAGCCTTACAACCTACATAAAAAATTGGCTCAAACTAAGTCTGGTATACTACTACAACTACTTAGATAATAGTTTCAGTTAAAGTATTACTTACACTCTATAACCATTTTGCCAATTATTATCTTGAAGTAATTGTCAATACGAACCACGAACTTCAACTTAAAAAATCAAGAAGTGATTTTAATAAAAAAGCCATGTATTATCAAGCTAGCCTTTCAGCTGAGCTGTCAGAATCACAGAAGTGCTATTGCTACTGAGTTCTATCTTTGCAACAAAACATAAGTGTTACTTTATCTCTATACACAGTATTGTATTTACGGTGATCTTAATATCAATCCAACAAAAATGTCTAATGTACTGATACATGATATTTATACACTTTCTAAGTTTATATTATTCAAGAGTTTAGAATTAGAATCATATGATTACTGTCCCACCGGAACATTAGCCTACTTTTTTCAATTCTTCATGATCGTATTACTTAGTAAGGTTTAATGAACAAGGACGTCAATAAGCCCATGCAGACTATAAAAGCATATGCATGACTCTGCTAACATGACTTATATTTTAACCATTATAAAGAAAGTTAGCAGAGCTTTTATAGCAGAAATAAAGAAAGAAAGGGAGTAAAGGAAAAAGAGTCAACAAAATTTGACGAGAGACATACGAAGTAATGGGCAAAAAAATAATCGAAGCAGAAACCAAAATATAAAAACATCAGAACTTCAACATTGTTTAGAAAATCAATTTGTGGGAAGCTTTTTATCCATCGATGTATTGCATAAGCTGACGATCAGTGAATTACCACCGAAGTCAAGTATCTAAAACTTCTAACTAAGAATGAAAATGTCGAAAATGAGAAATATTTGTTGGAAAATTCATCAGAAAAGCTTTTAACTGATACGTCATCATTACATCAACGTAAAGACTATGGAAAATTAAACAAATTATTAGTGTATGTGAAATGAAAGTCCATAACAATCCTGACAAACATTATGATGTCTAAGAATCAGCATTCTCTCTCCTAATGCTTATTATAATGAAACACAAGTATTCCTCTTCAAAGCACACTTATCATGGCGCAAATTGTACCAAAAGCAAACGAATAGAAATTAGTATTCAAAATTTTGTTATCACAGACTGGTCTGCCCTGCCATAGTAATATTGAGTATGTAGAGATCGGTATTATTCTGCAATGCAATATTAATATGATATCTTGAATCTTGTCATAGGAGATCTAAAACAATAATGACTTACATAAATTCGATTTTAAGTCACTGATATAATAGACATCCCTTAAAGCGTCTAAGATTGGTTACCACTTGCCCTTATCACAATGAAACAAATAAGTTAATGTATGATCTCGATAATGTCAACGTATTTAGACTTTGTATCGACAGATGTATTAAAAAGCTTACTAAGATAACAACTTTCACTAATCATTGGGTGAGGATTTTTTCACATACCTATACGGACACATATACACGCACATACACATACACACACACACACACACACACATACAAACGCACGTAGGAAATATATCGAAGGGATTGCAAAACTGGTCATATCTTTCGAGTGCCGGGTATTATCGAGGCTTCAGGCCACTCTGAAAAACTTTACTTGTAAAAAATATCACTCTAAGGTGTTTTGATCAGCTAATAATACTTTTTGAACTGTGTATCAGTGAGCCACATACTTCATAGCTCATCTTCTTACCGCCTTAACAAATGTTTAGCAAAATAGAAATGGTGCTAATGTATTCTTCTAACCTTTTTTTCCAGTTCAGGTGGAGGGTGCTCACAATCTTTGTATTATAAGAGCACAGTTTACTTCCATATCGCTTAGAAGCTCTTAGGTTCTGAGGCACTAATCTTAAACTAGACCCAGTTACACAAGTACACAGTATCGTTTGTACGTAAAATATTTATACGAAAATAGACACTTTTACTCCTAAAAAATGACAGAATACTTCTTAAGGGCTTCGAGATATAATTTTTAGTTACAACTTTAATATAAAAATGCTTTAATGAGTGAAAATATTAAATTTTTCAGTTTTGTGTCAATACCTCTTAGATAAAAACATTATGTAATATGATTATAAGAAAATCGATAATGATCACGTGTATTTAGAAACGTACTCATCAAAAAGTATTATGGTCTAGTCTTATTATGCATTTTTTGATGGAAATATGAATTTAAACATTGGAACTACAAATATTCTATAGTGGCTACAGCAGTTAGCATCTTCAGACAAGTCGAGCACATAAACTGTGTCTTAAGAAAGTAGAGTTAAAAATTAGATTAATGATATTTTTACAAAGAGCAATATGTTGTATATACATTGTACCTTAATTGAGCTCATAATTTAAGCAATATATAAGACTAAAATACTGTTCGTGGTAGCCACTTCCACTATAAAAATTTGGGGCATTTTGTATAAAGATCAAGATTCTAGTTTTTGTCAGTTTCAACTCTACTTATCTGAAATAATTAATTCCTAAAGTAAATTGATTACAAAGTGTCGTATTAAATAAGAATTTACGAGCTAGTCTTGACTTTCCAGCAAAACTTTAACTATGTCAGCTCCAGTGAAAAAGTATTCGACGTAGAGATTCCGTTGCAGTGTTTAAGCTGTGTAAGGATTAAACTTGGTGTTCTTCTCTGCAAGCCACTGCATCACTGTTTTGGCCAAGTATGTAGCTAAAGTTGTAGTGTAGGTGACTGTGACACACCTATAGTTACGTATGGGCTGTTTAGTTGGTAAACACTACGGTTCTCTTTGCTAGTCTATGTCTTCTTGTTGTATCAATATCTGTCAAAACATTTCAATGACATCTCTGGTAAAAGCAGATTAATAAAATCGCCACTAAGTCATTACTTGATGTACGTCAGCCTGAAGTTTAAATCTCAGCAGCAGCAGATCATTTAGCAAATCTTCTTCTAAATTCCGTTGCAATGCATTAAATACAACACGTACTTTTCTAGGGTTCTTAGGGTGGATGACAGGGTGATGCGGGAGATAGAAACAAGCTCGGTGTAGCTCTTTGGGGCTAACGAGCTCCATGGGACGCATATCTATATACTCCTGCATCAATATGCAGTAACACTATACAAGCTTTGGATTGCTGCGTAAAAGCTTTTCAGGACGCAATAAGCAAGTGACAGAGATATCTTAGGTGCTCATGAAGTCAGCATTGCTACGAAGAGGGAATCTGACTACAAAACGACCATCTGGAGAGCGAGTATGTGCGGTGTTACAACTGCAGGTACGACCAGACGTTGAACCAATCAAGAGCCGATCTAGAACTAAATTTAGTGCTACTAGCGTATTTTCGGGCTCTCGAGCTTTAGGTGTAATCAAAAAATAAGTATCAGCACCAAATATACGATTTATTTTTAAAGTCTCTGAAAATTCAGGGTCGGTAACTATAAGAGTATCAATGTGTGTCCAGTTCACTATAGTTATTCTCTTGTAAGCTTCGGAAGAATTAAAACAGACACATTTAAGTTGGACTCAACTTGCCTGATAAAGCCTTTTTGAAGTACAATTCCTCTACGAGCTCAAAATGAAGCTTTTGTACTAACTCTGAATATCTTTATATCAACGTGCTTCTATATAAGGAAGAGCTCGGAGACGACGGGCTGAGCGACAAAATAACACTCTGCGGTAGGGTCGATAAAGGCTCTGACAAATAATTTGTCACCTTTGGGGCTTATAATTATAATTTGCGTGGTCGCTTGTAGTGCTAATCAACGGACGCAAGTATTGCGTATGCTTACGATTTTCTGCTAATGCTAATTTGAGGCAGGTTCTTCGTTCAAATTTTGTGGTCGTCGTCGATGGCCAATTCGCATGACTGCTCTACTAAGCTTTACCTAAATTGATATCATAATAAAATCTTGAATGGTATTTGCCTCAGCAGTGAAAGCAACAATTATAAGAAGGTACTTTATCGTGGAAGGGCTAGTTTTTCGGACGATTAAGGCATACTTTGACATTTTCACAAAATTTAAGTCGCTGCTGTTCAGACGTAGCTGTGAATTTTATGCAACGACCTTGACCGCAATTCCTATTGCAAAGAATACAACCTACTGGAATATTATAAATTTTATTAGTTTCAACAGCAGACGCACTTTGCTTGATTTTTCGATGATTAAGAAGAATCCTGCTTGGTATGTGGATTAACTAAATTATTACCAGTATGGGCTTGCTCTAACGTGTGGACGCAACGTTTAATGAGACGTATAAAATCCGAATGCATCGATAATCCTTGATTGTTCACATGCGGTGTTTCCCAAGATTCTTGCAAACTAAAATCCATCTTTTAAATCTTACAGTGCACCACAAACAATTTATCTTGTCGATTAGGCGGTTTTTATTTAGCACGCCTAGTGCTTTCTCTGCGCAGTCCATTAGATCGTCAAGATCCTGAACGTTGAGCACTTTAACAAAATGTAGAGATACAAAGTTTTAAAGGTTAAATAAATTTTATACACGCAAGTTATTGTATCGAAGGACTTACTTTTCCCAAGCAACCTCGAAAAACATCTCTTTTACTTTGATTCTTTTGATACGCTACGTGGTTTTATCTAGAAATACGTTTAATAAATGCTGAAATTTTGCGACATTTGAGATATTTGCCTCAAACTTAAGAAGTAAAGAAAATCGCTTCTTAAAGCTCTCCCATGTCCCCTGCTTACCAAAAAAGGTTGGAAACTGCAAAGGAGGAGGAAATGCAAGAGCTTTATTTCGCTGATTACCAAACCCCTGCAATTTTGGATAGTAAGGTTCTGAAATTTGCTTAAAATCCGCACTTTAGCTGATAAGTAAGCGAGTTTGATGACCAAGTGTGTATGATTTTGGAAACAACAAGTGTCCACGAATTTGTTTCATACTATATCAGATTATTACGACGAGTACCATATGATAAAGTAGATTTACCCGTGCTTTAAAACGATAAATCGTTGGATTTTTCAACTTGACTTTGGCAGTAAAGTTAAAATAAAATATCTTTGTATTAAAGAACAATTTTGACTAAGTATTGTAAAGTCTATTCATACCTTTTTTGTCGAAGCTACTTTTAGGATACCAGAGTCAACAAAACTACGTAAACTCGTCCACCAACGTTAGATAACATTAAAAGCAACTATATACAATGTATACGGTATTTACAAGCTTAAAAATCGGCACATCGAAGAATAGATGAGCCAATACACCACAACTAAAAAAGAGAGAAAAAGAGAGAGAGACAGAGATATTGGAAGGCATTGTGATTACTTTACTAAATAAACACTTATCGTTCCACAAAGACAAAGGCTGTTAGTGCATAATGTAGGGCAACAGAAGGGTGCGATGATAGGGATGCAGTCAGCTCCGTCGACAAAGAATTTAACGATGAGGAATCAATGACGGCATTAACGAGACGTAGTCGGCATTATATCTAAGCTGCAAAAATCAGCAAAAAGACGAGACCAATGATTGCTGCTCTCTTCGGTCCCTGGTAAATTCTCCAACGAATAGTTGCTCATGGGTAATAACGTCAAACGGCCTTAAAACTTAAAAAGTATTAGAATTTTTTTTCCTAATTTCCCAAATCCAAGCTGTGCTACCAATTTTTTTTTTACTATATGCCGCTTACTAAGTAATTTGTAGGAGAATTACTTAACACAAAAGCTTTCTTTTTTACAAAAAATGCTTGATCATGAAATTTAAAATTTTTTAAATAAAAAAATATATTTTTAAGTATGTATTGGTTGGTATATATAATTTTTTGTTTTTCTATTTCAGATAAATGAGATATCACATAATATATATTCTGCAACGTCATTCAGAGTAGAATATAAGCGAAACAGTGCTGGATCAGTTATGTTTCAAAAACAAACTCGATTTCAAGTCGATATTAGTGAAGTTTCAAGACAAACACCTGAATTATTGTTTGCAGTGACTTTTACGCTTATTAACGGTAAGGTACAACAAGCTTATTTACTCTTCTTTACGAGAATAGTTACAATTTCTTTTCAGACAATACTTATACCTAGAGATCAAGTTTAATTTCCTGTAAGTTTACTATTTTTTAGATAACTTATTGACAAAAAGCAATTTTTGTTTACACTTTCAGGGGTCAATATTATGCTACAGAAAACTTTAGCTTTATTTTACTCAGGCAACCTACGGAACAGCATAAGTTTCTCCACGGGATCAGAATAGCCTAATTAAATATTAATACTTTCTCAAAATACTCAGTAACTGCGGTGCGTAATTCAAGCTACAACACTAACGGCCTGCCAACCTTTTTTTTTACCCTTTGAAAGATACAACATTCTCCTAGATAATCAAAGATATAGAAGAAAGTTTTTTCCACATGTTACTGTGTGTTAAAAATTTTAGCTTTCGCTCTTTTATAACAATGGCCTACTGATCTGCCCCACCATTCTTACTCCTCTTACCGCCCGGGCCTGAGAAATCGTCCCCAACTGCGATTTATTTAAATATTTAAGTGTGTGTTATAGTAATGTTTGCGCTGTGTTGTTTTCATTGTAATACAATTTTAGATATGTAAGAGAAATAAAGCTAAAAAATTCCTCGTACCTGTTTCTTTTCCATCGATGGAAATTTCCACGCTCAATTTTGTTGCAGATTATGTTCATTTAGCATTACTCAAAATAGTCCCTATTTAATTTACCGGCTCGCTCCTATCGATGCTTTCACATCTTTAAGCAGTCTTGAAAGTCCCTTTTTAGAATCTCCTGTAGTGCATTGGTCGCAATATTTTTAACATTTTTTTTTCCTTTGAATCGATTGGCTTTGAGTGTCATTTTCAGTCAAAGAAATAGCCAAAAGCCACAGCGAGCTACATCAGGACTGTATTGTTCTTTTTAGATTCATATCTATACTTACAGATAGTGTGTAGATTTTGAATCATCACATACGAATTGAAATCAATTTTTTGAACTTTTCTAGTCATATGTAGGAATAAGTCTATTTTAATACCCATTTCATTTTTTATATAAATTTTTAAGATTATTCGTCTCAAACTTACGTAAATACAGGGATCAAAAATCGTCTTACAAAACTTAAATCTTGTTTGTATTGACGTTACTGTTCTTTCTTACACACAAATATTGTGAAACAGCCATAATATTTGCAAACAATGGATAAAAAACTGTTATTCACATTTGTTCATCATACATAAGTTAATGAAAAACGGGATACATAAGTCTTATAAAATAAGCTGACGAGCATTTTATCTTTCGATGTTTACGGTCTATTATCTTTTGGCAGAATTAAAAGGCGGAGGTAAGCCAAGCTGATCAGATTGGTATTTAGGCAATATGTTAAATCGTAGAAGTATGGAAATTTTATGTTTCTTCAAAATTAATCAACTGTTTCCGAACGCAATTTTACGTACATAGTCATTTTGTGGTATAATTATGGGCTTGCGGAAAACGAAAGTGCTATCGCAAAAATGAGGGTTTAAGTAGTGTACTAAATAAAATATTAATCACCATATGAACTGTATACTGAAAAAATCATGGCAGACAGAAACGTGTAATATGTAAGTGCATACTTATTTTACAGTAAAGTCGTTAATACAGCTTACAACTCGCAGGATTTATTACTTATCCAGGTGCGCTCATTGCTCGTTCTGGTTCATACTATAGATCATGCATAGTGCTGCCGGTACACCACTATATGGGTGCCTGTGCACCATGCACAACTTTTTTTTTTGATATGACGCGTGGGGCTTATGCAGCTCATATTATTGAAGTCATTTATGTCGTAAACATGACAAATTTTCAATACGTCGTAACTACAGACATGCAAACTCCGCTTTGCATTAGTCTTAACTATTATATGGAATTTGCGCTAAAATGACGATGCCTGAAATTTTCCGGTTAAAGATTCGTCCGTGTATGCACTTTTTTTGTTATAATCTGTGAAATCTACTAAACGTAGATATAAATACAATCTTTATGAAATCAAGGAAAAAAATTTTTCAAGTATTCAGGGCCTTCAAGCCTGGAATTTATAATTCCTTCTGTATTTCAAAGAATTAGTAAGAAACCAACGAGCCTATATCATATCATTATAAAGATAGATCTATGAAAAAGGTTAAGACCCTCAGCGTCGAATCTGTAAGTGAATTCTGACATAAAATATTTAAGATTTCTTTTAAAAGAGTCTTGGAAGTCTATGTTATTGTGGAAAGTGGTATTAAAGAATAATCTGGATTTAAGTCAAGGGACTAAACGGGCTAACTACAAATATATGACAGTGTATGGTAGTAGCGTAGATATGGTAACATAGTCATGGCCTGGGAGGAAGCGGGACAGAAATTAAATAAAGCGAAAAAGTAACAAAATCATCTTTTTTTTGGGTTCTGGGAGAGGAGGAGGGGGTGTCGTAAAAGGACCAATTGTAAACTGTAAGAAAATGTCAGGCGTCGTATGAAGACGCGAGTAGAGATTTAGGGGTATGAGTTAGTACGACAAGGATATTTACTGGAAAAAAAAGAATATACTTACTATATTATATAGGGGATCATAGATCATTTTTAGCTACGTTTGGAAAAAAAGTGCAAGGATTGATTTCCGACGCCCACACGAATTAAATATATTATATAGACAACTAATATATTTTTCTTTTTTATAAGCAAGTCTTAGTGGGTACAGCCACAACTGCTCCCACTATAACCCTACCTTCTCTCTTAGCCCTTACTAAATAACGTACAACATGTTTGTGTTATTGGTGATTCTATTCCTAGACAATCTTGGTAAACCTACTTTATAACTTTTTACAATATTCAATCCCTTGGCCAAATCCCACCCGTCACATTGTTTGGTAAAATTTCTACAGTTTCTCTATATTTCTGGGCTGTTTTAATTATGTATTCCCGTCTCTTTCCTCCCCTTTCCCTCACCCTGTATATACCAGCTACCTTTCATTTCAGGATTCTTCTTGGATCAGCCAATACCTTTCATAAGCAGTAAAAGCCATACTCACTTTTTCTTCGAATCGCTAACATTTTTCGATTCTCCAAAAAACGGCCAAATTCCATGTGAAACTGCCTAAGCTACCACATCAACAGCACCTAACACAGCCCCTTCACATGTCTAATTTCGCCCAAGAACAGCTGATGGCTTTCGAAACAGCTATGGAGGCTCCAGAGTTCTTTCACAAATTTTTGCCTCTGTACTCAGCTATTTCATATCATTACCTTGTCATTAAATTCATTTGTAGTTGGCAATTAAAAAAGCTACGACAGCCATCTAAGAATAATTTTTTTGATTCAGATACAGGCTACGTTTCTTTGTAAAATATATTATACATTTGTCACTTACATTAGATAACAATTCGAAGTATAAAAATTAAAAATTTGGCTATACATGAAAATATAAAAATTCTGATCATCCTTTCGAATCGTAGTAGTACAATAATACTTCTTTGGGTGTTGGTTTCAATGGAAGTGATTGCATCTTTTTTTTGAATCTCTATGAAATTAGAAAGTAAAATTATTTGGTCGTTTTAATCGTAATTTTTGACATTTTGTTTGATACATAAAAGCATTATATAATTTTCCAAGCATCGAAATGAGTCGCTACAATGCACATATATAATTTTTTCTCAATTTCTTCTCAGAATTAGGTCAAGCATATACGTGTTGCAAATCAACAGAACTGTTGTCTTAATTCAAGGCATGTGAAACGTTAGGACACTCTTTATAACAGGGGCGATCAAAGTAGTTAGCAAAATCTTGAAATACTACATTAACATCATAACTATTTAAGAGGCTAGGCTACCGAAGGAAGGAAAAATAAAAGGGCATAATTACATATTTCTGCATGGTAAAAGCGTAAGGAGTGATGTAGGAAAATTTTTGGGTCAAAAGAGAACTGTCAACAAACATAAATGAATTCAATGTAGAAAATAAGAAAATTACATATTGACGTCTGATCAATAGTACAATTGTGCTCTTAATAATGTCCACGGGCCAACAGAAAAAAAGAACAAATATTTTTGCGAAATTAAAAAAAAATACTACGCAGGCTTATCGTTTGATATCAAAATTATACTGGGGAATCTCGATGCGAAAATTGGCCCGGAAGATCTTTTCAGAACAACCGTCGGGAACGAAAGCCGCTAGTAGCTATGTAATGATCATGGTACTAGAGTTATCGAGTGTGCGGTATCAAAATACCTTTTTAAGAGTACTCAATTTAAACCTCCTGACATTTACAAAGCTACATGGATGTCCCTAGATTGTATGACCAAGAATCATATTGAGCCCGTATTAACAGATAAAAGACATAGCTCTAACATTCTCGATGTCAGGTCCTATAGGGGTGCTGACTGCGATTTGGACTGTTTCCTAGTAATAGCCAAGGTTAGGACGTGTCTAGCAGTAGCCGGAAAGCATAACTCAACTAATACTAAAAAAAAATTCACACTAGAAATACTAAAAGACATTATCAAACTCCTCAAGTTTCGACAAGAAATGATTAACTGGATGGGCGATCGGATAGCAAGAACGTTAAATTAGGAAGTAGACATCGATGATAAGTAAGAAATTATAAAAAATGTGATCAAAGAAGCGGCAAACAAGATAGGAGACACAAACCTCCGAAAAAAGACAAGTTGTGGTTCGACGAGTGTTAAAAGCTTATAGAGCTCCTCGGAAAGTCTAGAATAGTATATCTGAACCTCAAGAATGAACTGTAGCTCTAAAAAACTGTAGTAATTTTATAACAGCAGCAAGCAAAGCGGTAGAGGAAAAGAAACGTGAATGAAATAAAAATAAGAATGTTACTATATTAGAAAATTACAAAAAAAACAATGCGCGTAAAATGTACCCAGGAATTATTGCAACCCAAAAGGGGTCTGAGAATCAAAATGTTTTTATTAAAGACGAAAAAATTACTCTGGTCGTAGATGACAGGAAAGCATTAACAAGATGAAAAAACTACTTTAATCAATATCTTAATGTACACGCAAATAACACAAATAGGGAGCCTCAAGGTATTGTTACCGCGGAAATAGCGGTAAATGAAACAATACTTGGAGAAGTGGAGCAAGCAAATCATTGACTTGAAAACAACAAAGCGGCAGGGATAGACAACATACCTGGGGAGCTGATCAAGAGCGGGGGAAACATTCGAGTATGGAAATGCACGGTTTAATTAATCAAATTCAGAGAGAGGAATGAATGCCCAGGGAATGGACCAAATCAGTCATAATCTTGATTTTAAAGAAAAGGTACAATTCCGTTTGTAATAACTACAGGGGTATTCAATTACTTTTGACCTTCTATGGAGTTTTGTCTAATGCTCTTCTAGACAGATTAACCCGCTCCACGGATGATATCCTAGTTGACTATAAATGTGGGTTTGGACGAGACAGATTAACTATTGACCTAATATTTACCAATAGACAAATAGTAAAAAGACATTGGTAGTTTAACAAGGAACTTAGGCAAATGTTTATAGACTTTAAAAAAGGATACGATTCGTTTATTACAGCAAAAATATACTATATCTTGGTCTCTCTTAGGGTTGAAAAAAAGTCAGTAGCTCTGATACGCGTTTGCATGTAAGACATCAGTGGAAGAATTTGCGTTAAGAACAAACCTTTTCAACCACTGGAAATACGCGAGGGGTTAAAAGCGGGGGAGGCGTTATCTACGTTATTATTTAATTTTACTTTAGAATACGTAATTCGACATGTTCAGAAATATGACAGTAGGATAGCTCTAAACGGGACTATTCAAATACTAAGATATGCGGACGATTTACATATTCCTGGTAACAGCGAGAAAATTGTAAAATGGAATACGAAAAAATTGATCGAAAGAGCTGGAGAGGTAGGACTTAAAATAAGTGAAGAAAGGACTAAATACACGATTAACAGTCGAGTAAATGATCCGAGTGTAACGCCATTAAGGGTAGGGGAAGAATCTTTCGAGAGAGTTCAAAATTTTTAATATCCATGGGTTAATAATAATGAGACTAATGGCTCCCACGACGAGACATAACAGAGATTACCATCAGTGAATGCTTCTTATTGTGAGGCTAGTAAACTGTTGTAATCGCGACTTATTTAAACAAATCTATAAAAGAGTATCTACAAAACGATTGTAATGCGTGTGCTGCTGTACGAAAGCAAAACTTGGGCAATTACAAAAAGCAAAGGAAAAAAATTCGAAGTATTCGAGAGAAAAGTACGCAGAAAAATATTTTGGGCAAAAAGGTATGAAGTCAACGGGAAATGGAGGATTTTTTAATATCAAGGTCAGGAAATTATATAGGGACCCAAGTATAAGCCAGGTAATAAAAACACGTAGACAGCGATGGGATGCGCACGTGGCTAGGATCAGAATGCAAATAACCGCGTATAGAATCATGATCAGAAAACCAGAGGGAACTAGACCACTCGGCAGACCCAAAAGAAGATGAAGAGATAAATTGTCAGAAACTATTAATGAAATAAATAAGTTAAATAATAAGTCTTGGTTACATGTAGCCAAAGACAGGGAAGAATGACGGAAGATAGTACACTCGACACTGAATTTTCGAATTCCTAATGCTATTGAATAATCATAGAATAACTTTGTATTACAAGGCATACTAACACACTAGTGACATTATTCTTACATAAGACGTCAGTCTACGTCCAAAATACCCTTAGATTTTTTATTTCGTGTTCTATAAGTGCATTACCTTAAACAACATAAATATACATTTTTCTAGCTTAAAAGTTATACAATATAGTCACCATTCAATGTAACAATAAGAATAATCTGACGTAGATGAGCAGTATGAAGTTTTTTTAATCATCACTAAAATATCAAACTGTCACTGCCTTTTAACTACAAATTAAACTTTTTTGAATTATATATTTTTCTTATTGGTAAAACAAATAAGTCAGTTTCTAGCTCTATGATACAGTTACTCCAAAAAACCGTAATGGAGACATCTACACGTACATTTATAAATCTTTATTTCAAACACGCTCCTTTATATCATGCTAGATATTAGAAAGTTTTTTTTTAAAATTGTTTCACTTTAACTAGAATCATTATGTTACCCCCAACTCTTAAATATCCTAAAGTATTAACATTAGCAACAGCATGATATCACTCTGAAGGTTAAAAAATTATATGTTGACGTTTATTTATTGTAACATAAATTGTCGCTCTCATGAGGCACTTTAGCTGTAAAATCGCATTATCCTGACGTATATACTGACGAGATATGGTTAATATTATTACATAGAGTATCATTATGTCCCCAGTCTCAATGACCTACTTTTAGCTCTACCCTGGAAGAGCAGCGTGGATGCAGCAGGCTCTTATTCCCATTAGAGCGCTTCAATTGCATAAGTACCCTTACACTGGAGAAAAATTTTGTGCACTGCTTCCTAACCTACAGTGCAAGTACATTCCGTTACATCAGAAGTCAGCTCGCTCGTCATAGGCAGCTTGCTTGCCTGTCGCGGGTAAACAGCTCTCCTACGGTTTAGGCGAAACAAGACATGGATGAGCTGCTAAGCTACGACAGATAAGTACATCACCTAGGCGAGCAGATCACCCCATGTAAGGAAAGGTATTTGCACTGTAGGTAAGGTGAGCAACGCACTAATTTTTTTGCTAGTGATCCTCTTACGATTCGGGGTGCTTGATTAGGGGGAGCCCCCTTGTTTGTCATGATTCAGGGTACCCCATTAGCATAAGCTTCTCGCTTTTCATGGTTCTCGCTGCTTAATTGGTTCTGAGAACAGTCTCGGTAGCCTCTCGTGAATCAGTGCTGTAAATAGATCTTAAATGTTGAAAGTAAAAATAAAATTTACTGCAGAGAAATGTTGCCTAAGGAAATCTACAAGCTCCTTGCTTCAGCACGTTGAGCGAAAACAAGGCTGAATAACGAAGTAGCACAATGTATATGTGTCTCCTTAGTGTTTATGCGTACAAAAAAAGGCAAACCACTGCTGCAGATAAAGAACGAAAGTGACCTGACCCACCTTAAGCCACATTCTACACCGTCCATGTAGCAATAACTGCATTACTCGCCTTATCACAAAATAATTTATATGCTTGTGGTTCTTTATGCCAATGTCAATAGACTTAACAATACTAGACCAATTGCACGGATTTCTGCATTTTTAGGGATCTTGGAGGTATAATTTGTTAGCAAATCACTAACCTCTTTGACTTTAAGATCTTTTGGATACGCATCAAGCTGGCTTTATACCAGGTCATAGCACCTACACTGATTTGTCGAATGTTGCAGATTATGTTAGATTAAAAACTGAGGACTGATTGATTACTAGCTTTTAAATTAAGTGCTTATTTTTGATACATTTTTGTCTTTAGCCCAGACCTCCTATTCCTGGTTTTTATCATTGCTACTGTTATCAACCAGCTGGCAAACCCCTCTGCACTTAATCGATTACTCGCAGTATAATAGCGGTGCATTTGGTTAGCTATCAGTAGTATTGATCTAATGGTAAGTAGCATAAAGAAAAATTCCATTCACAATTTATAAGTATACGTCTTTACAAAAATGTTCATCAAAATATAAATGATGTAAATTTTTCAATTTTTTGTGAACCATCTTCGTTCATTAATAAATCCATGTTTACTCTAATTAGTGATCTTATAAGAACTGATCAGCAAAAACGATGCCATATTGCTTGAATCGTTTCGAAAATTTTGCGCGCGAAAATTCAAAGGGTTCATACAGTGAAAGAGAAAAAATACAGAATAAGATTTTAAAAATGTAACAAACATACAGAGGTAATATGAAAGCATTTGGTTATCTTTTTTGGGTAAATTTACTAGATTATTGTAATACTCCCAGAAGATGAGATAGTAATTCATAAAAAATATAATTACAATCATAAATCGAGGTATATATGAATTTCATTGTCTAAAAAGTTATAAAATAATAAATTTAGGTAAATAAAATATCATTGTTTTTGAAAAAGGTTACATGAAATACCAACAACAAAAATTTAAGTAGCTTTATAAGTAGTAGTTAAAACTGAAAGACTTACAGTTATGATTAACAAAATGTTAATGGAAACAAATAAAATAGATGCGGAAGAAATATTTGTTGGTCATTCTACCAAAAGTGAATATCCTATAGAGCCGAAATGATCCTGGTAGCATTTTCGGAACGCTGCAAGGTAATATACGTTATGAGGTATGACGTTTGAAATTTATGTAACTATAAAGCAAGGAACATTAGGAAAATAGTAAAAGCAATTATTACAACAAATTTACATTTTATTATAAATGGGGGACGTCACTGCTAGCACAGTCCCCGTTTGTTGCGTCAATATATTGACTTAATTAGCAATTATCATGAAAAAATTTACTTGGTCCGTCAGATAGATTATCAGTAAATATGGGACACGTATTTTTTCTTTTTTCTTGGAAACAAAAAATGACAGATGTAGAGCATAACAAAAATCAGGATTGAGAAGTGATGAAGCCAGAAGCACATAAAACGGTGCAAGAATCATATGTCATTCTGACGTCATTCGCCTCCCACTCCAAAACTTTGACGTGCTCTATTCCCGTCACTTTTTTTTACGAGAAAAAAGAACAAATATGTGTCTAATATTTTTTTATAATCTATGGATTGGTCCAAATGGACTTTTTTCATTAGAAATGCCATCCTTTATCTTTTTTAATTGCTGTACCGTGACCATGATTCTGCTTTTTTAGGATCGCTGATGTGCCTGTCGATTGAATAAATAAGTCTGAGCTTAGCTAGCTCTGGACCTGGCTCTGTTTGGTTTTGCTGAACATAGATGTAATATTCTTTACAATGTTTTTAACAAACTGGGACATGAAAAATCTAATAAATGATCGCTGTTAACGTATTTAATAACTGCCTTATCTACTTACATTAATTACCCGGATCGTGTAAAAAATACAAATCTTGTCAAAAAACAAACGCTTGTCTTAGCGCTAATTCCAGAATTTTTTCAAGTTCTATAATGATACATATGAAACCTATCTCCCAAAGATCAACATAATACACTTCGTTTTAATGTATTAGATTCTTTGTACAGCTTCTATACTTATCATTATACATTTTTGGTGTATAATTATAAATATTGTTATTCTATTTATCATTATAATCTACTTTATAATCAATTTTCGTCAAACTATCATCATCGTCATATATATTCAGTCAATAATTATTTAAATTATACGTGCATTGATATTATGGTCGCGGCAATTAGAGTCCATTGATAACAATGTAATGCAAGCCTGTCTTTAATAATATAAATGTACATGTTCCTAATTGAAGTGAATTCAAGCGTCCCAGTTTTATCCTGTAAGGGCTTTTTATGCTTCGACAAGTTGTTTCTGATATACCACAGGGATATTAACTCATATAAACTGCACAACTTTGCGTTGGAAGATTTTTCAAAGTTTGAATCTGCATAAATGTATTTCTGCAACTAAATAAACTCAAAATTTTTTTTTTTAATTGATTCTATATTTTACAAGTAGCACTTAAAAAACAAGTATAGATAATAAATCGTATTGATGGACTTCAGAAAATCTTAACACTGACATAGGTCATTCGAGGATCCAGACGACCCGGACTTACATCTCTAAAACTTCTGCTGGCTTATCAGAGAAGAAATGGTTACTTAAAAGCCGAAAATTTGGGAGCGTTTAATTTTTATTGTACTATTGCTCCGTTCGTTTGGCTCAGTCGTTCCACTTTTCTTGATCGATCTGAACCTTATTTACAATTTATTTATTTATTAATTAGTTTACAAATAAATAGCATTGTCATGTTGATTAAAAATCTATGTATTGAACAAGGATTATTTAACGAAACAAGACTGACGATACCATAATTTTTCATGCTACAACATTAAAGCTGACGTTATCAGAGGTAAGAGAATTAGGGATAGAGCGGTCGTTAAAATAATAACATTAAACACCAGGACTTTATCCTCTTTACCTTTTGTTTTACATAGAAAATAGTTTTACTTGCAATTAGCTTCTTCTATGACTGTCAATAGGTCCTAATGCAAAGTCTTTGATGGATTAGGTTTGCACTTGAAAAAGCTACTATTTTTAATTTGTCTAAATAATTGTTAGTATTATTATATTGTCCATCAGACAAAAAAATACAAAAAAAATAACTAAAAATATCTATATTTCCAATGTTTATTATACGAGGTGTGTTCAAAAAGTAAGGTGACTTTGTATTTTTAAGAAAAAATATTTATTTATTTATCAATATTTATGTTGTCCCCCTCAAAGTAGTCCCCCTTAGATATAATACACTTGTGCCAGCGTTTTTTCCTATCCTCGAAGCAGTTCCGATAAGCACTTTTCGGTATAGCCTTGAGCTCTCCCAGCGATGCAGTCTTTATCTCTTTAATCGTTGCAAATCTCCGTCCTTTCATAGGTCTCCTTAGTTTTGGGAACAAGAAAAAGTCACATGGGGCGAAATCCGGTGAATATGGTGGCTGAGGCATGACTGTGGTGTTATTTTTGGCCACAAAATCTCTCACAAGCAAAGATGAGTGAGCAGGGGCATTGTCGTGATGCAAAAGCAATGAATTGTTTTTCCACAATTCTTGAATTTTTCTTCGTATTGCTTCTCGTAAACGGCGCATAACTTCAAGATAATACTGTTTATTGACCGTATGACCATATGGTAAGAACTCCTGATGCAGCATGCCATGGTAATCGAAGAAAACTGTGAGCAAACCTTTGACGTTTGATCGAACTTGGCGTGCTTTTTTCGGTCTTGGCCCACCTGGGCTCTTCCATTGGGACGATTGGGCTTTAGTTTCGATATCATAACCATATACCCATGATTCGTCACCAGTTATGACCCTTTTGAGTAAATCTAGGTCGTCGTTGACGTCATTCAACAGTTCTTGAGCGATGCTCATGCGACGGTTCTTTTGGTCAAAATTTAGAAATTTCGGAACAAACTTCGCTGACACAC
>JAPYYV010002707.1:0-26679 GCA_030522625.1 Copidosoma aretas
GAATCTGAGTTGACTGCTTTTTCAACCCGAATCTGAGTTGGCTCTTTCTTCAACCACAAATCTGAGCTGGCTCTTTCTTTTACCGAACCGTCGATATCTACCCAAGCGCAAAAATAATCTGTGTGAATAACTAACGAATAAGTGATGACAAGGAACAATAAAGTCCAGATTTGAGACTGCACATAAAATTTAGAAACCGTTATTATTAGTAATTTTTTTTTCTTCCAATTTTTGTCGTAAATGGCACGCAAGAAATTAAAAAAAAAAAATAACTGACAACAACATATAGTATGTATTGTAACTACCGAAACTCGTGGTTCATGATATTTTTCAATCGTCATTAATCATCATCCGATTTTCGTGTTTTCGTATTTCTGCAAAAAGTTGCAATTTTCTTCGACTCAAAATTGATCGATTGAGTAAATGAATCGCGCACAGATGACTTTAGCTTTTTAAAAATCTGGACTCAATTATTCGCGATCCTCAGTTTTGACGACCCATGCTCACAAACATAATAATCCTAACTCCATCGCGAAAAGAAAATCCCGCGACTAACGAGCCGCTCTTATACGCTCCACAGGTGACGGAGGCCCTGCGCCGCTTCGTCGACGGCTACCCGCACGCCGTGCCCAAGTACCTCCAGCGGCTGAAGGCGATCCGCGCGACCCTCAAGGCCTCCCCGTTCTTCGCCTGCCACGAGGTCGTCGGCTCGTCCCTGCTCTTCGTCCACGACTCGCGCGACGCCGGCGTCTGGATGATCGACTTCGCCAAGACCCTGCCCCTGCCCCGGCACCTCGGCCGCGTCAGGCACGACGCCGAGTGGCGGGTCGGCAATCACGAGGACGGCTATCTGATCGGCGTCGACAGTCTCGTCGGCATACTCGAGGACATCGCGCGGGACGCCGAGCCCGCCCGGTGCCCGAGCGTCGCGTGATAACCTCGCCGCCGCCGAGAGGGAGACGGTGCGCTTCTCGTCTCTCCCCCCCCCCCCCCGCCCCGGTTGTAAATAAAAAGGACACGCGGCCGCGACCGTGGGGGTTGCGGCACGGCGAACTGCATTTTTCTTGGGACGGAGGAGACATTATTTTTTCACCCACATCTATAGTAAACATACCAAAGACGGGGGCAGCTGCGTTGTCACACCCTCACCCGGGCTGATGGTCGTCGCGCGTCTGCGTTAGAATCTCTGAAAGGATGCGGGAGGATGAACTGTCCCTCGGCCCGGGAAGTGGGACTCGCACGAGGCTTACCATATGTTTTAAGTTACGACGGTACGAGGATCGAAAACGTGCGTGATGGGACCTCGAACGAAACTGCGGCCGTGATGCATGCGTGCAACAGTGCGGTGTATAATTTCGTTGAAAACATTGCGGCCCCGGAACATATCGAGGATGCGCGGTATTAATTGTTGAGCTGCGAAGCTCAGTCGTATTTCGGCATTTCGGGACGACTTGATATTCGTTTGAGTTTCCGATCCAGGGAGTGATCGCTTGCCGCGAACTTGAATTTCATTACGATTGGACGTTCGAAAGTATGATTCTTCTGTTTCGGTGCTGCGACGAGGTTGATTTCCGGCGCTTCGCGTCAAAATGCATCTCTACGAAATGAAACCGATAACTCCGGTAAGCGGCGAGATCACTCCCTCACGTTGGCAAGGCGAACGCATGTATAGTTTTTTATTTAGTTTAGCCAAAGGATGTGTACAGACGTAGGATTAGTATTGAATCATGAATGATTGTTGAATAGTGTAATGGTTTACCGAAAAAAATAAAAAATTTTAAACTAAAAAAACCTTTCTGGAGACCGGTTAAAAAAAAAAGTGCCTCTTATTGAGTCGATTTTTTTTTACGCTCGATAATATCTGTAGCCGGCCAACTTTGAACGGCGTCTTTTTCTTTTATCTACAACAGCGGTCTCATGAAGTTTGAGCGTTTCGGTATGTTGTTGTACATCTCGAATTATCGCAATATTTTTGTGTAGAACTGACAATTTGATAGGAAAATCTACCATGAATACACAGAAAAGGAACTGAATGTTTTTCAAAAACTTTATCAGTCTTGATAAATTTTTCATGCTGTTAGAAAAAATAATGAATATCCAAATCATTGTTATTTTTGTATTATTACTATTATTATTATTATCATTATTATTAATATTATTCTATACAACGACAAATTTGTTTGTTTGGTAAACTACCTAGTATATATAATTTAAAATGTTATTTACATACTTTTATTGAATCAAAAAAAAAATTGGTGTTTAACAAAATAAAAGTATAAAAAAATCAATTTACAGATATAAAACCTGCTCCACTTTGTTCATTTTATTTCGAAATCCACATATTGGTTCGTCCTTGAAAGTTATCTACAATAATGTACTTAAAAAACCTTTTCCTCATCATCACAGTCGCATTTCACATCCAACTGCGGGACTGATGGAAAAAACAAAAAAACTTACGTACACATATACATACAGAAACTTGTTTTGATTTTCTTAAAATATTTTATACAAGAATCAAGGTTTCAATAAAATATTGTTACAGTATCATTGAAATTGGTACCATGCGGTACATGCGGTATATAAACCTTGCCTGCCTCGTCATCGGCACCTATTTAAATTATAGCACTAACATAGTATATACAAATTAGGAAAATCTCGTTTTTTTGGTTCTGACAAAGTATCTGTTTTCGTTGACAAAGAACTCTCTGAGGATGCTGCTCTCTGATCTTGGTGTTTTTTCTTTTCTTTTTTTTTTTTTCTAATCAACACAATTTTTACACGTAGAATTTTGAAAGTTTCAATAAAAAATGTACACTTTGATAATGCCTTTGACCTTATTTTTACACCCTCTCCTTACCGAACAACTCATCCGTCCTCCAAATACAAATTCCGCCCAGGCATTCAGCAACAGAGAGAGAGAGAGAGAGAGAGAGAGAGAGAGAGAGAGAGAGAGAGAGAGAGAGAGAGAGAGAGAGAGAGAGAGAGAGAGAGAGAGAGAAACACATTGTTGCTGCTGCTGCTGCTGCTGTTGCTGCTGCTGTTGTACAGCAGGTTGCTGCTGCGGCTGCTGCTGCTGCGACTGATGGGTGACAATGCTCGGCTGACCGGTCTGGTTGATCGACGAGGGCGCGATGACCCTGGCGTAGACGGCAGCGCCGGTCTTGAGCCCTGCTGGGGTGGGTATAACCTTGAGCCCGTGCAGGGTCTTGATGTTCAGGAGCTGGCTGTTGAGGATGATGGGCTGCTGGCCCGGCTGGCCCGAGGAGCCGGCTGCCTGCTTGCCCAGGACGACGTTGCCGGCCGTAGCCATGTTCAGCCCGACGGTCTTGCCCCCGCTACTCGTCAGGACGATCGGCTTGCCGGCCAGCTGGGCCGTGACCATTCGCACGGTCTGCTGCTGCTGCTGCCCGGCTGGGGTCACGGACGTGGCCGTCTGCTGGCTCTGCGTGCTCACTGCTATGATCTTGTTGGGCTGGCCCGGCGTCGGCTGGGCCTGGGTCACCATCTGGAAGGGGAGAGAGAGATTCTTTGTTGAATACGTATTGCGTGATGTGAACAGTACTTCATTAATTCATTAATCAATTTCAAATTGCAAAAGGACTAGCTACAAGTTGTGACTGATTAGTTTAATATCAGAGCAAAAACCTTAAGTACAAAGTGTGTACATGTAATGATTACATCAATTTATTTTTGCCACACGCCAAACACTGATCTGCCCACTATTTTTAATCATTTACGTAGTCCGGAGTGCGTATATAAAAAAAGTTGTATTAAATGAGAACCACAACTTTTCTTCAAAACACACTAGTGTTAAATTTTTACTTGAGAGTCCACAGAAAACAAAATAGATTTTCATGGAGAAGACACACAGTAATTTTAAGTCCAAGCTATTTATCAATTTCGAGTCGTCGGGTAAAAATTGCTCGAGTAGGTCTTACAACACGATTACCCACACAAAAACTTGAGCACAATGTTATATCATAACTTTTTTTTTCTTTTGCCAAATATAACATGGTAATGAATACAAAAATTTTCCCGTAAAAACATCACATAGTATCTTGAATGTGAAAAAATGAAGGAGACTATTATTTGGCCCAAACAAATTTCGTCAAGTGTAGTACATCATCGGAAATAATTGTTGCCTGAAAACCTAATTGCGCACGAGTCTGCCCAAACACAATGTAGATCACTCGAACCCTATCATCAAGATCAAAATTCCATTTACAGACTCAATAGTCATATTTGTGCTACGGCAAAAACCCAAGGCGCGCGCCCCCCGCCCCCCCCCCGCCCCCGCCCCCCCCCCCCGCCCCGGGCCCCCCCCCCCCCCCCCCCGCCCCCGCCGCCCCGCCCCCCCCACTGCGTCTGAATGACCTTGCCACCCTGCCTGGCGAGCTGATTGGCGTGCGCCGCGGTCGTGGCAAGCTTCAGGCCCTTCTGGTTGAGCAGGCTCTCGACCGATATGTACTGGCTCCCGGAGCTCGTCAGCACCTTGGCCAGCATCTTCGATTGCTGCTGCTGCTGCTGAAACGGCTGCTGGATCACGGCGATCTGCTTGCCCCCTATCTGGGCGATGATCCTCCCCTGCATGCCCGTGTTCTGCTGCTGCTGCTGCACCGTCTGCGGGGTAGCTGCCGCGGTAACGACGCGCTGCTGGACCTGCTGCTGGTTCTGCTGGGCCTGGGCCTGCGACACCGGGGGCTGGCTCTGCTTTATGAGGATCGTCTGGCCGGGCGCCAGCAGGGACTTTATCTGGTTCTGGCTCACAGCTTCTCGTTCGTAAAGAAATATCAATTAGTGCATTGTTTTGCATTTTTTGAAAAATTTAGCGATCGGAATTTTTTCATCGCTGTTTTCAAGTTGTGCAAGGTCCAAATCCGTTTCCGTTTCACGCCCGCGCCAATAATCTTTTTGCCACCATCCCGAAACATGCATTTGGAAAAACTCAAGTTTACATTGTTCAACAAAAAATAGCCGCGACACGGAACAAGGCAGTTTTTTTGTACAGCTACCCATATGTACACGCGAGAAGAGCAGCAATAAAGAATACCTAGTTTGATCTGCGAAGCCAGCAGCTTCGTGGGCACCACGTGCGCCTGCTGCTGCTGCTGCTTGAGGTTCGAGGTCTGCAGGATGCTCTTGCCGGGCTGGGTCGCCAGCATCGTCTGTTGCTGCGACTGCGCCTGGCTCTGGACGATCTTGGCCGACGTCGAGAAGAGCGCCTGCACGTTGGCGCTCGACACGACGCTCGGCTGGGAAGACTGGAGCACGGAGTGGCCGGACAGCCGGATCGTCTGGACCCCCGCCGAGGTCGACACCTGGATCTGCTGGGGCGAGAAGTGCGGCTGGTTCGACTGCAGGAGGCTCTGCGCCCCGGTGGCCTTGACCACCGCCACGGGCTTGACGCTGTTGACCTTCTTCGCCGAGCTCGGGCTGGAGAGTCCTGCGAAAGGATACAGAGTGAGGACGGAGAAAAGAGAAAAACACGCGAAAACCCGTACCTCTGGCGGCGTTGAGGCTCAGCTGGGGTTTTGCCTCGACTGCGGTGGGCACCGGGATCTCCTTCTCCGGCGCCGTCGCAATGCCGGGCGTCGCCATGTGCGGCACCAAGGCCGCCGTCGTGGGCGTTGCTGTCACGTTGAGGATCGTCTGAGCGGCCGCGCTGCTGGTGGAGACCTGGGTCGTCGTCGTCTTCACCGGGACCGTCGTCGCGACGTTTACCAGGGCAGGCGCGGCGCTGCTGCTCGGCACGGTTATCGTGATCGGTACCGTGGCCACCGGGGCCGCCGCCGCCGCCGTCGTCGGTACCGCAACGAACGTTGGATGCGACAGCTGAGCCAGAGAGGGTAGCGACTGCTGCTGGACCTGCTGTTGCAACTGTTGTTTTTGTAGCTGCTGCTGTTGTTGGGTCTGCGATTGCACGACGATCAGCGGCTGATCGGTGGGGATCGATTGGTCGACGACGCTCACGATGCTCGCCAGCTTCTCCTCTTGCCTCTTGGCGGCTGCCTCTTTTCTGAAAGAGGCGAAGCGAAAGGGGTTCAATCAACCTACCCATCGGGGGAGCTGAATAGTGTTTAACGAAGAGCTAAACCGAAAAGGCTTTTTCGTGCAAAGCGTGGCTGATGCATTCGTTGCCAGGGCAAAAAGTTTTATTGCAAAAACAGCTTCCTTCCAAAGCACGTTTGCGTGAAACTTCAAGTAATGAAATAATAACAAAAAATCAGATTTTTGTTTTTCGCAACCAAGTAGTAAAATGGCTGATAATTTTGTTCATTTTAGAAGCCCCAGGGTACTCGTATCGCAAAGCACTCGAGCCCTATTGTAATCAAAGCTCGTTTCGCGCCGCTCCAAACAGCCAATTCGATTACTGCATAAAACGAAAGAGTCTCCAACCTGGCGGCGTTCGACTGCGCGGAGCTCCTCTTTTCCTTCTTGGCGGCCGGCTCCTTGACGATCGTCGCGCCCGATTCTTTCGCCTTGCTGGCAGCCTGGGCCTTGCTCCTCGACGACCCGCCCGAGCTCTTCTTGTTCTTCGGGACGCCCTGCAGCTTCTGGTGGAGCATTTCTTCGGGGCAAAGGTTTAAATCAAATTAATCGGTCACAACAAAAAACAAAAAAAAACAAAAAAAAACCACAAAAGTAACCCGAGCAACCCACCGAACTGCGTCTCGGACCTAGCCCTGTGCAGGTACAGCCACTCCTTTCTCTTCGGGTAATACCTGACGCAGGGATCGTGCTCGTAGTGCAGACGGTCGAGGGCCCCGGAGACGACATTGTTGAGATTGGCCTCCTTGTCGTTGGTGAATATGTCCTCCTGGATGTACTGCGAGTCCTTGAGCAGCTGGCATATGTCGGCGCGCGTGCCCTCGCCGTTCGGCAGACGGGCGGTCGCGTCGCGCACCAGCGCCAGGATCGTCACAAAGTTCGGCCGGTCGGGCACGAGGAGGGTGTGTCCCCGGGCCTTGGCGACGCCCGAGCTCGCGTTGTGCTGGTAGATGCCCTTGACGGGCCCGACGACGGATGAGTAGCCGTGCATGTGGTAGGTGAAGGCCTTGTGGGGTACCGCGTAGCGCAGGCGCTCCTGCCTGCGGAACTCCTCGCGCTCCTCGAGGCTCGAGGGCCGCACCTTCCAGACAGTCGGACAGACGGCCTTGGGGGGCTCCCACTCGGGCGAGATAGACAGGCCGTCCAGCGGTAAGATGCTGTCCGTCGAGGCCGAGGCGTCCGTCGTGTCCGTGCTGTTGGTGCTTACAAGGGTGACCTGCTGCAGCTGCTGCGTCTGCTGCTGGGTCTGTTTGGCCGCCAGCGAGGACAGTGCGAGGGGCTTTGGCGGTACGAGCAAATCTCTGTGGAAAAAGAGTTTTTTCGTTGAATACCGTACGTATAACAGGCATTGATCGATCGCAGTACTTGTCCCGAGAAGTTTTCAGTACAGCCCACTTTTGAGAAAAATTTAGGAACCAGCCCACTGCTATTCTCTCTCTCTAATTTACGTTAGTCTAATCGTATAGTCAAAAAGGTCTTGATCTTGGAAACAATCGTAGAAGTCAATTGCAATTGTGAAGCATTGATCATGAGAGCCAGAACAACAACAATATTTCAAAGAATCGTCCAAGTTCCAAGTTTGTTTCAAACGGACTAGTACATTTTTAAGACCGAAATGTTTCGTTCAACTTTCCAAGGGGCGTTTTTCCAGTACCACGCAGAGATCTATCGATCGATCGCAAACATACTCACTTGTAGAGCAGAAACTTGGTGCACAGCACCGACAGCCGGGAGTCGGAGTCCCTGCCAGCCCCGATCCACGCGTACACGCCCTTGCCCTTGTTCTCGAGGTAGGGCACGAGCTCCTGGTCCCCGTCCATGAGCGGGTCCTGCGGGTATATCAGCTCCCCGGCGAGAAAGCCCAGGGCCAGGGGCACCAGGGTCGTCCAGGAGGACACCAGGGAGTACCAGTCGTTCAGCGGGGATATGGGGTTGTCCTGCCACAGCACGACGGCGTCCTTCATCTCGGCCCGGTTCATGCGGTACTCTCCCTTGGAGAGGAAGACGTCCCTTACGAGCGAGAAGAAGCACGAGTGCGTCTCCTGCATGAGCTCGTCCCCGTTCATTACTATGTCATCGACCAACGAGTCGGACAGCTCGTTGTCCGGTATGGTTATCACGTTGCGGTCCTCGCACTTGACGTCCACCAAAATATCCATGCCGTCGTCCAGCTGGATCGGCAGCTGCATCATGTCAATGCTGTCCAGGTCTATCTCGTCCTTCTTGTCGAGATCGTCGTCCTCCTCGGCGGAGATAGGCACGGCCAGGGAAATCTCCTCGCCGACGATCATGCCGTGGTCGACCTTCACGTCGATCGGCTCGAAGTCCAAGTCCTCGATCTCCTCCTTGATGTCGGGCAGCGGGGACATCATCTCCTCGGGCAGCGGCTCTGGCTCCTCGTCCATTATTGTCGAGGGCAGCTGGGCCGCCGGCGGCTCGATGTCGTACTTGTTCTCCTCCGTAATAGTGGTCGTTGTTGTCTCGATGGCCTCCAGATGGTTGATGCTCTCGACTGGCTCCATCGGGTCCATAAAGTCCTCGGGCTCGTCCTTGACGTCCTCCTCGTCCGCCAGCAGGTACTCGGGCGGCTTGTTGTCTGGCTGCTCCAGGTGCCTCAGGTCGTCGCTGCTGTGGATCGAATAGTCACCGCTCGTGTAGCTGTTCGTGTCACTCTCCATCTTGATCGGCGTCGTGCTCAGTTTCATCGGCATCAGAACTTGCTGCTGTTGTGGCTGTAGCTGCAGCAGCGGCTGCGGTTGCATTTGTTGCTGGAGCATCTGTGGCTGCGGCTCCTGCGGCAGCAGTTGCGTTTGCGGCTGTAGCTGTAGCGGCTGCATCTGAAGCTGAGGCTGCTGCTGCTGCTGCTGCTGCTGCTGCTGCTGAGGTTGAGGCTGCGACGAGAGCTGCGGAATCTGCGGCAGCGGTTGCGACGGGAGCTGTGGCTGTTCTAGCCTTATGCGTTTCTTGGACGACGAGGCGCGAGGCAGGAACGAGAGTTTGTGCTTCTGTCCGAGCTGGGCTCGCTGCATCAGGTCCGACAGGGATATGCCGTGCGTGTTCAGCTCGGGATGAGTCTGTAAAACCAGAGTAGAAGAGTACAATTTTAGTTTCAAACTTAAAGAGCTTCCGAGTTTCACTTGGGTGATAGTTACGTCTTTTCGCGCTCTCCTCTTCTTGTGATGTGCCAGCATGGCCTTGTACGAGTCCTCGCTCAGGTCCGGCCTCGAAGTTACAAAGCTCATGCCAACCCCGACGCCGCTGCATTCGGTGCCGTTCCTCTGCAGAGTCGAGTAGATGGGCCTTATGGCTTCGTCCCCGGGACAGCTGTGAAAGTTCACGATGACCAAATTGTTAACTCACAAAAGGAAGAAGATCCCAGAATCATGACGAAAAAAGAATGGTTACGTTAGGTGCATGGCTCTCGTTGGCAGCATCTGTTGCTGTTGGGCGACCAGCGCGGCGCGCTTTTTCCTGCGCTGCTGTTGTTGAAGCAGCTGCAGCTGCTGCTGAAGCTTGCCACCGGTGCTGGCTTGCGCGGGCGTCATCAGGCAGCTACTGCTGCCGTCGTCGTCGTCGTCCGATATGTCGGACTCGGACTCCGAGAACTGAGAGCTCGCGCCCAGCTCGGCGTTTATCGCGTTCATCTCCTCGACGTACCGCAGCTGCGTTCGTTCTTCCACTGATTTGCATGGAAGCGTCGTTTGGTTAAAAATTAACTCCAGATTCTTAGAAGATAACAAACAGGGTACATACGTATGTCAGGCTTTGGCTTCTTGAACGGTAGCTTCGATACCATCGACGGCCGATGCGATGACTGACTGAAGCCTTGCTTGTACGCGTTCGTCAGCAGTGTTTCCCGTGACTTCAAGACCTCTTCGGTAAACTCATAGGCACGCTTGCGTTCTTCGAACAACAATTTTTTCCTCTGAGCTTTTTTAACCAGGGTACGCATCCTCTTTATATCTGGCCTGAAGTGACCGGCTGACAAGTGCTTGTGAAAATCATCCAACGGGTTAACGCCAAACCTGAACAGATTTATTTAGAAATTACAGTGCATAAATGAATTTAAAAGATCTTGCGTATGTGCATCTAAACTTCATGTTGACTGGTGAGTTACTGTTAATTACCTATGCAGCTCTTTGCTGAAAAGCATATTTAGAGTACGATCTAGTTCTACTTCGACATTGCAGTCTTTTGGAAAGTTTGGCAAGAAACTGTACAGTGATTCCTTCTGATCTTCAGACAAACACTCATCCCAGAACTTTGGATATTCAAGCATTTCCTTGAATATTGACTCATGTTCGCACAAGTCCTGGGGAAGTTTTAACTTTGTACCGGCAGCTATGCAGGTTTCCCACCTCTAGACAAGTGAATGATAATCATTAAACATCTGTGTGGATACACTGCATTGTTGATACTTACCTCTTCCGGATGTTCCACTGTTTCATTTTCTTCCTCATCTTCTTCCACTGAGCTGTCAGTCTCGGATGAACTACTACTAGTAGCTTGGTCATCTGCACTGTCATCCCCACTCTCACTCGCAGTACTGCTACCACTGCTGTTGTTGCTACTTTCGGTAGCTGTACCTGGCAATAGTTCTTCGTCTTCATCTTCTTCTGCTCCAGAGTCACCATTGACAGAGCACTCATCGATCTAAAGGAGTGAAACATAAAAAAGTTACTAAGAATCCAAGTTACCCAATAAACTCTGTTCATGTGTTATTATGAATTTATTATAAAGTATATGTAACAGAATCCCTTTTACATAAATGATACATCAGTGATACTGTACGTATTGATTTTCTCACTAATAAGACACCTCAAATGTTTTCAAAAAGTATCAATTTGTACTGGTAAATATTGTTGTAAATATAATAATGTTCAAAAACTTTGTGATTTTAAAGAGTTTTAATATTGGATTACAAAGTTAAGCCATGGTTTGTAGGTTGCGTAAACAACATTGTTATGGAGTTGAAAAAAATGAATTGCTTTCAATTAGAAAACGAATGAGTACTCAATATAGTGATATATAGTTGCTGGGATCTACTGTCAAATTACTTGATGAAACAAACATATCAAATAAAATTGTTTAATTAGTGATATAAAATAAAAACACCTGCCAGAGGTATCGTTACCTGATACATATTTTATTTCACTAACTTCACCATCAAACATGAATGTTGCGTCCAAAAAGCGAAATGCTATCGTACTCGCAAGTTTTTTGAATTCATTGATAAACTGTACACAAACAATAATGGTAAACACCAAAAACACTTGAGCAAAAACAATACAACAATTTGAAGGTTATCACTTGACAAAATCCAAACAGAACCTCCGAAGGCGTCTTCTCGTATTGAACAATGAATTTTTTTGCATGAGTTTTTCAGATATTATATCTTATGCACCCAATTCCAAAAACAGCAGTTTTATTGGAACTCAAAACAAACAAACGATAATAAAAACACAAACACTGCCCTAACCTCCATAGCTTGAGTGTGTATATATGTATACATGGCATGTGTATGTCAGCTGTGCCTTCTGCTGGACACAAAAAAAAATACACAATCGTCTGCAGCAAGTGTTTTGGCCAAAATAAATTTTCTCGATTTTCCTTAAATCACCAAACTCACGAATATAAACACTGCATCGATCCAACTTGGACAATCAGGTAATCCCGACGATTAAATTTGACGGGTACGTATGTATACATCTTGAGCACCGGAGCATAGCTCAGCAAACACTGCACGACTGCATATCACGCACTCGCAAGTTTTCTCAATAAGTACTTCATGAATTAAGTAATTTTGTGAAAAAAAAAACCAAGTATATTACGTAGAATTTTTGCGCGCACAGCACGCGCTTGCAAATATATGTGCACACATTTTTTCTCTCATTCTCTCTTTTTACATATCTCGTGATGTGTTATGTGTACTTTGTTATGCGATTTGCCGCGATAACTCCGTCTCACTCCCGCACATCGCATCTAGATGAGGGATTCCATGTAAAATGCAATAATGAAAAGTACCCTATTTCCGAAATTGAGCCTTTGGAGTTTGAAAAAAATGTTTCTTGATGTGTGCGGTCAAAACAAAGTAGAATTTTTCGGGCCAAATTCTGCCGTTTATTTCAGAAAACCGATTATTTTTCAAGTGGCGAAATTTACAAACAAAATTGTACTTTTTGTTTTATGCAAGGAATTTATTACCGCAGAGCAAAAATTTTCATTCCAATCTGTATGCATAACATTTTTCGAATATCGTAACTAATGTTTAAAATATTGGTTGCTATATACCAAGGTTTTTTTGGCTCCATTCAAGATTTTCATCGTTGGAATGACATTGAAGAGAAAAACGGACTGCACAAAAAGGTGTATATTTTTGAGGTCTACAATAAATTTTTTATCGGCTGCTTTTCGTAGAATGTCGACTACTTACTTTTGTAAGCAAAAAATGTTTTCTTCTCGCTATTTTCAATAATTTTTTCTCTTCGCAGGGTTCGATTGACCTTTCAGAAACAAGTTTACGTTTGATAAAGAGTTGTGTTTCTATGAGATCTACAATTTTCTCTCGGAGCACACATGTGTCATGTAGAAGTTCCATTTGCGCAGTTTTATATCGAAAAAATATGAATCATTGTTATTTTCTTTTTCAAACCATGAAGTTCTATTATAAAGATTAAGATGTCCCATAAGTTTGAGCTGAATCAATGAAGAAATTATCATTTTCTTGTTTCATCGTATTAAAAAATTCACTACGATATCAAGACAAGATAAGATTCCAACGAATAAGGAAATAATACCTTCAAGAACGTCAAGACGAGAGCTCAAGATACCTCAACGAGTCAAAAACTTTTTGTGAGCTGGTGATAGCGTGACTATTTTTCCAAGTACAGGTAAATACAAGGGATGGGTTTTTGCGAATATCATAACAGCAGTATTAAAAATAAACAATTCAATGACTTTTGAAAATGCCAATATTCTGTACCGCACTGGCATTTTTTGTTGTTTTTTTATTGTCATATCTGTACCTAAAAACAGTTTTTAAAATCGTAAAGATTAAGATATATATACTTACTTTCAGCAGTCATTAGCCGCGTTCGAATTCTATATCGTTCGTTCGTTCGTTGAATGTAGTGCATGAGTTTGAAAAAACACTGATTAATGAGAAATCGCTGTGTCTAAGTAATGTTTGCACAAATATACTTTTATGAAGAAAAAAGCTTAAACACAAATCAATTCTTATTGCCTTTAACGAACGAACGATGGAATTCGAACGTGCCCTAGCTGTATGACGCAGATATATAGCCTGAATCATTACATACCGTCCCAGTTGCAGATATAATAAGCCAAGCGCGCATTTAGATATTTTTCGGCGAAACAGGCGCGTGGGTGAAATGCCGTTTCGGTGACTGAAATAAATATTGAATGAATTAATCATTTGGGCAGCGTTGAAAATCCAAATGATTGGAGTACACAACTTTGGCTACAAACAATTTCGTCTCGGCATATTTAAATAAATGGGCAAAGCCAATGAGCAAAAGTCACATTCTTCATATATCTCCTTTAGTTGGGTATAGGATTTACCTTGAAGCGTTAAACTTAAGGAGCTTCGGGAGTAATAATAAAATGCAGAGATCACAATGATATTGATTTTTCTTGATAGTCTGGAATACGTATAACTTACATGAATTTTTTCAACATTTGTTATAGGTCATTTTGAAAAGAATGATACAAATAAAAATGAGTGATAACATAGGCTCTTATGGAACGTAACCTCGATTTGTCGTTTACATGGACAAATATCTTTGGAAACTGCAAAGATATAAAAAAAAAACCATACCTACGAATGAAGTATTGTTTGAAGATTCAGTGAGAAAAATTTTAAGTCATGTTACAGTGGATTTTAAACAATGTCAATGCTAAATGTAAGCTAAATATTGAGTTCGTTGGGTGCAAGAGGGGGTGCGCGGTAAAGCGGGCCAAGCTGCGCGGGCCGGGGGGACTCCCCGTTCCTCGTTTCGCTGAATGATACTCCCGAACCTACTTAATGAGAAACTAATTAAAATAGCAACCAACAGGGGCCTAATCGCTCGAGTATTTTTTTGCAGCGAAGATTATCGTAGAGTATGGGTGTTAAAAATTTTTTTTTAATTACATTGATGTATTTTATCAGGAAGTTCGAAATTTGGTTTTGAAAAATGGAAAACAAAAATTGGTTGAGGCACATCTTTGACATCCCAGCTGCGCATCTCAATGCGATTTTTGAGACCCATTTTATCATATACTTTCATACGTTAGAAAATATTGTCAACGTAGAAAGTTATGAGTATTCAAAGTTCAGAATAAGTTTCGAAAATTTTCTAACCCAATTTTTTGAATATTATTGGGTTTCAATAATCATGTGCCCTCACACCTCAATGAAGTTTAAGAAATAGCTTATAGAAAAATCTATAATTGAATGAAATTATTGAAATTAGCTTGCAAATAAATCATAATCAAACATTGGATAATTTTTAAATTAAAATATGTCGTGTGCTATTTACGAAATCTTTAAAAGAATAACAACTAAAGCACGAAATAAAGACACCAGGTCATGCTGTTACTTTCAAAAATAATCCTTTTATTGGCTTTATTATTTTACCTTTTCTTTTCGTTTTGAATATTGTAATAAATGTAACTTCAAAATTTATATTCAACTCACTTTAAATAGGCAAGTTTAATTATTTTAAAACGGGAAACATTACCAAGCTTATTCATTTTTTCTTCGGGATAATTGATAAAATCATTTTGAAAGATGAGTCGTATGAAATTTGATAACATTGGAATCATTTGAATAGCAAAAACAATCCTTCCCAACATTCCTCAAACTATTGCTTATCTTCCAAAATTTGCTGATAATTTTTTTCTCGATTTTTTATGCTGAACATTTTTTTGGACGTTTGTCGAATAAAACATTTGAAGCAAAACTTCACCCGATAAATTGGCACGAAAAAACATCCCTTCATATTTATGACAACTGTTTCTATTTAAGGCTTAATAAAAATACGCCCTACCAAAAGTTTCAACGCTGAATCAACATGGATTTCAGTACTGAATCCATGTTGAAATCATCACTGAATCAATACTGATTCAGTACTGATTCAATGCTGAATCGGTGAGGATAGTAACACTGAAAATACTGAAATCCGTAGTAAATCGCCACATTGATTCCGCGTTGAATCCAGGTTGAATACGGTTGAATCTGTGACGTATCTGCGTTAAATGGACGTTCCTTAAATGTTACATGAAGGCTTAAATATAATATTATACGTACGCTTGGGATGAACTTGGATAGCATTAAACGTTTATTATGAGTTTAGAGCTCCTATACCATAGAATATCCGAATAGAAGTGAATAATAAGTTATTTTAAACGCATCAGCATAGAATCTAAGTATATCCAACGATGATTGCCTGAATTTAACATGAATTCACCTCGAATTCAACTCGTATTTAACATGGATTCATCATGGAATCAGTACTGATTCAACACGGAATCAATGTGGCGATTTACTACGGATTTCAGGGTTGGTATCCTCACTGATTCAGCGTTGAATCAGTACTAATTCAGTGATGATTCAGCATTGATTTCAACATGGATTCAGTAACGAAATCCATGTTGATTCAGCGTTGAAACTTTTGGTAGGGCGCATTTTACAAGCATTTCGTTACTACCGTAATGCATTTTTGTGGCATATTAAGAAACAAGTGCATTTTATAGTATTGAGCCCAAAAGTTTTAGCATATTCCGACCCCGTGCAACATTACTGAGAAAACTTGAATAAAAGTTATTAACACTGACTGTGGAAGAAACCCCATTTTAGCTATAAAATATTTTAATTTTTACGAAATGACCTATGCATGCATAGCATTCATATATATATATATATATATATATGTTATTCCAAGAACAATATATTCACATGATGTCGATTCAAAAAAAATTTTTTTCATTATGCAATAATTTATTCTGAATATTTACGAACTGAACGTTATAGGCAGAAGCCCAGACCTGAACTGTGGGAGATGAACTACATTTTATCATCACTCTTAAGTAGGTAAGTAATGAATGACGAATGTATATTCAAGTTGTTTCATTATTTATAGAAGTACTCCCTCCCTTTCGTGCGGGTACCACTGAATTTTACATCTGTTTCTCTGTTATTTTACCATGCACTTTACGTTCCACATCAGAGGAATGTTATGTCGGATCGTCGAAAGTAGGATGAAATAATTTTCAAAAGGGATATATATATTCTTTACATCAAAATATTATACCTTTATTATTGATTAATATCGATATAAATATTACACTATATATTACAAGTATATGTGTATACATAACTATGTATATTTTTATACATATATGGTTCATCTGTTCCTTTTTTGAATATGTTTAATATAAATTACATATTATATAATTCTTCTTTGTTTATTTTTTTTATTAAAGCTAATACACTCTTTGAGCAGTAAAATTTTAAGAATGAAAACTTTCCGTTAATCTAATCATAAATAGGTACACGTTTATGGCATGTACATTTCTACGATACGATTGCCCAAAACTTATTTTTCTATTCACGTGTCAAACGGTATGCTCATTTACAATCGGGTCGTCAAAGGTCAAATATTGTCGTAAAAAACTCTTGGAGAAGAAGTAGTTTCACCAAAAAAAAAGGATGTATAATATATGTATACACAAAACGCTCCTTCATTCAATATACCTATTACTTATTGATTTTCCATTCGCGACAGGAATTACGGTTTATCGTACTCTTTCCTCTGATGGTCCTTCTTCACTATTTAATCGTCTCAACAAGGCACGTTTGAAATATTTTATTCGTCAAATCCATGCAGTCTCGCCGGCAGACAAGGAAACCTTGCTTTTGTGTGTTATTTAAAAAAAATAAGATATTGTTCAATAATGTCATACGTCTTACCCATTTACAATTAGGACTTGGAATTTTAATATATTACAACATTTTCTTGTCCATAACATGTATAAATTGTTTGGTCACATTAACATTTTTCAACTCATCTTTTTGAGTTTGCTAGACAGGAAGAACGTAAGATCAGTTACATTTATTTTTTCACGCTTAATTCAGTTTTATATCATTTAACACGATTTTAATTTTGCAATATAAGCTTGTGATGTGTATATAGGAAATACATCATTAAGATACAGATTTTTCGTTGGAAAAAAATGTCATACTTTCTCATGCAAACAAATAATTTTGATCAAAAAGTCCCAGACACTCGATATTTCATTAATGTAAACTAAAAAATATACGACGTGATAAAAAAAGCTCTCACTTCTAAATTAACTTTGTTGTAAGCTCAGCATCTGGAATCCGCTTCCTAGGTATCAAGTGATATTTTTTTTCAAACAAAACAAATAAACCGTCAAATCTTCACTTTTCGCTCAACGAAATCAAAGAGTCAGTGTGTCGATGTAGAAAAATATAATATAGTAGTTAAAATTCACTCCAGCCATAAAATCATCACAGACAAATCTCTCTTACTTCATTCGTCACCTCTTTTCCGAAAACTATTTACGCCATAGAGTTTAAAAAAAAGTTCCTTAGTAGTTGGTTCACGATATACAATTTTATGATATTGAGATATATAGTTAAGCTATATAAATATCCTAAATATACATTTATACTTATGTATTAGTGGCCTTAATATTTCGTCAATGCAAGTCTATCATCTCTCTGCTTCTATGCATCGGGGGTCCGGAGCTAGCTTGATTAAGAGATTCTCAATCGTACAAACGTGCGTGCATCCCACTATAAAAAAAATTTAATTTTTTTTTCCAGGAATTTATCGTTATTGTATACATTTTTCTGTGGTTAAAAATAATTAGCGCCGACTAAGTAGTTGTGGTAAATATTTTTCTGTAAAACATTCTGTATTAATCCTCAGCTTGTTATATGATTGGATACCATAGGGTTTGCAAATATTTGTTTAAATGTTCTAAAGTTTTATATCGGGTGCTAAAAAATTGTGTTATCTTGAAAAATAGTTTAGACACTTTATTTGCAAATGAAAAATAGGCGAATCTTTAAAAATGTTCAATTTGAAATAAGTTAGTGAGATAAATGAGTTGTGACAGATCACAAATTTTCCGCCTTATTTTACTTTGCTAGTTCATATTCAAAATAAAAATTCAACAAAGTTAGGACTTGAGAATCTACTCAACGTCAGAGGCAAAGTTGTGCATCACATTTCACAGTAGTACTATGTTTTACAATTCTTTTGGTCCATATCATACAAAAGCTTTTTACAGGGTTTTCATTCAGCACTTTAGTTTCAACTGTTTTATTTATTTATTTTACATTATCATAAAAAAAAAGGATCCCCGACTTTCTCTTCACATTAGCTTATCGTACCGCTTCAAATGAAAAAAATTAATAAATACAATCTGTTCATAATTTCAAGCACACGAAATGTGAAAAAATTGGTAAAAATCTGCATTCCACACACCGTTTCTACTAGAAAAATAACTATCGTGACTATGTTGCAACACTGCACATGCTGACTTATCATTTAACGGTATAAATTCATTAACTTAGTAAACAAAAGTAAATCATGTCTGTACATTATTAAACAGTACGGAATGGTGTCAACTTACAGAGCACGTATGTAAAAAATACTTATACTTCAGCTAATTAGTAAAGTAAGTTGTATGTAATGTAAGACTGAGTCAACAAATAGAAAAACTTAACAAGGTACTATAAGTTTGATTTTAATTCGTGAAAAGAAACTTTTTTTTCTTTAATTTAATTGAGAAATGCATGCGAGCATTGAATTTTTATTTGGTATTGACTAAGAACCGATTTTTCAAGTTAAACATTCACAGTCTTTTGGGATCATTGTGTATCACTTGGAAATTTTTATTTATCTGTTTATAGCAGAAAATACGTTCTGTTGTTAAAAGTTAAAAAATATCGTGTACGCGAATTTACGAACAAGGCACACACATCTCGTAGTAATACATACATATATGTACATATATAGGTACTAACATACATCTGCATAAGCATAAGTTTCGTTATTATTATTATGCAAACACGAATTAGTTGTCAAATAATAAAATAACTTAAGAACAAATAAAATTTCATAATACTGCACCCATAACTTTTGTATATGTACATTTACACTAGACTAAACCCAAGTTGCATTTTTGGAAACAAAAAAACCCTTGTTAACTCTCTTTGTACCAAAATTTTTACACAGAGATTTTTTTTGTGCAACCGACCTAAATAATGATTTTTTTTTTTTAGTCTAGTAAGATTTAAAAAAATTCATATCAAACTTATCGAATATAGCGCTAGTACCGCGAGGAAAATACAATCAATAACGTTCTAATAAATTTTTATAAACAATAATGAATAAAGGTAAAATTTACACTCTATTGGTAAACGCTAAAGGTATAACTGAATAGGGATGAACGGAAGAAAGGTAAAATCGTTCAAGAATAAAACAACCTTTACGACTTGGTTAACTTCGTGCGATTCGCAGCAACTGCTGCTAGGCAAGCCAATGCTTCGAGATCTGGTGATGCGCACCATGCTAAAATTTTTTTCACTCTTATTGAAAATTTTCACAGAATTTAATTTTTTTTCAATTTTTAGGGTGCCAGGTCCTATGCAGCCTTTAAGAGCTTCGCACCTTAGAACAAATGTTTTCAATGTATTTTTTCCTCTTGAACACAAATCTTTTGGCCCTCAAGTCAAAAAACACGCAAACCTTTTGATATTAATTATTCATTAAACAAATCTTTTAAAAACCCACTATTTTGATACAAAAAAATTTATCTGATCATATAGCTCATTCTTCGCGAAAAAGATTACTCGTAAAATTTTTGAAAACCAATAGGTTTTTGAGTAATAAATTCCTGAAGTTTGAAAAAATGCGTTTTTACAATTGTTATCCATGTATTACTCAAGTCATCTAGGCTTAAATTTTATCTTAAGCTGTGTACTTTGAAATAAAAATTAGATTCATTGTTGTTCACCGCTTGAGAACTACGGTATTGTTGATCAAGGCATAGTCGTTTCTACGCCTGTACTTATCTATATAATAGATGTACATAGATACATCCATGGCATACCAGGACGCCAGATAGTTTCCCGTCGCCTCTATTACTTATATGAGTTCTACTCTTTGAAACAAATTCTTTCCATGTATTTTTCAACCTGCTAGTCAAAAATTGTTGGTGTCAAAAACAATGTTTTCTTCGAAAAAATTACAAGACATCTTTTTTATTTGGAATGAGCCTAGAAATAAACGAACTTTTTTTCCCAGAAAGTGTTTTTTTTTAATAATGTTGAGAAATTGTTGATAACAATTTTCGACTGGCTGGTTAAATATACATTAAGAAGTTGTTCACAAAGTATGGAACAAAGGTTATTGCCGAATTTTTACGATGAAATAATTTGCTTGGAAAAAAATTTATACAACAAAGCAAAAAAGTTACTTACGGCATTACTTGACCCTATATTCGGAATAAGGGTTCGAAATAATTCAATTAAATCGTAATTGACTGACAGTTCGATTAACAATTAAATTTAATTGAAAATTGAAAAATATTCAATTAACAATTAAATTTAATTCTTAATTGAACAAAGATTTAATTGTTAATTGAAATACGATTCAATTAAGAATTAAATTTGATTTTTAATGATATAAATAGGATTTTAAACAACATGAAACTGTAAAAGACGCACTGCTCTTTCAACTTTCGAACAGAAAGCAAATAAATGAAAAAAATGACGTATTTTACAAAACAGTTAAATTTAATTGTTAATTGAAATACCAATCAATTAACAATTACATTAAATTCTTGATTGGAAAAACTTTTAAATAAAGATTTGTATGTTATTTTACAAAACCAATTTTTTTTATTACTTGCAGGCTCCGCCACCTGACCTGCACGTTTCGCGCCCTAACCCAAAAATTTATTTAAACCTATTTATTTTTACAATTTTTAAAGAAATACCAAATTAATAACTTTCAAACATCAAGTTTAATCTTCATTCGACCGAAATATTTAAATCACTTTCTATTTATTTTTCATTATCTGACTTTCAAATTTACCCGCTCTTGACCAGTCGAACAATCAGACAGCGAATAAAAAGGCTTCAGACACGTGACAATCCATCTTTTATCATATAAATTATTATTGTTACAATAATGATTCCCTACTTCAATACTATACTCACATAGTGTGTAGATTCAAAGTAAAAAAAATGTTTGAAAGTGCGGAGCCACATGTGCGGAATTGAGCGTATAGCCGCTTCCGAGTGCCTCGGCTTCCAAAACCGGCCGCCAGCCGGAGCATTTTTAGCAATCAATGTTTTTCATACTTCTAGTAAGCCAAATGAAATAATATTTTTACGTGTTGTGTAAGTAACTCGTGAAGAAGAGACGTAAGAATCACTTTTAAAAAAGTACTCATAGTTGGCCAACAACTATTCTACACAAAAGTTTACAACGAATCTTACTGAAATATAGCATACAAGTTAGTGGCTACAAACCCACATTATAAATTATTAATTTTCGAAAAAATGTCCAAAAAACGTGTTTTTTTTTTTACAATTTTCACAAAATCTAGGGTATTGAACCGATAAGAACCTACAAAAGCTCATGTTTTTCATCTTTTTATTGCGCATTTTTTTATCGGAGTACTTTTTTTTGTTGGGTGCTGGTTTTTTCGTAAAACGCAAAAAACCGTGGTTGATAATTTTTGACCATTTTTTGACAGCCTGTCTGACAATCCATCCGTGAACAAATGAGATATGTTATCTGTCACGTTATGACTTGTCTAATAACGAAAAAATTTAAGTTATCAGGTTCCTTTTCCAATATTCTAACTCTATGTGACTAAATACCGTAGTTCTCAAGCAGTTAACAACTATGAATCTTTTTTCATCTAAAAGTACGCACTTTGAGGTTAAATTTAAGCCCAGTTGTGTTGAAAATAATGCAGCAACAGCTGAGTAATACGTGATTAAAAATCGGGAAAAACACATTTTTCAAACTTCATAAATTTTTCACTCAAAACGAATGGGTTTACAAAAATTTAACAAGAAATCTTTTTACCTCAGAATCAGATAAAATTTTTTTTTTTTTAATTTGTTTGATGAATAACACAAGATTTGCGAATTTTTCAACTCACAGAATTACCACTAAAGGTTCCTGTACAGGGGAAAAAAATAGATTGAAAACAGTTTTTTCAAGGTGTGGAGCTCATAGAGGCTAGAGGGCACTACTTGGCACCCTAACTAAAATCATAAATATAAGAAATATATTTTTACCTTTGGGTTCTGGTTCTGCGTTTACAGGAGACGACTCGGTCAGTGCCACCGCGTTCCTGGTTATACTATTTTTCCGAGCTTTTCTCTTTTGACTGCCGACCAACATAGCTTTTTCCGTTTCCTTTTGTTGACTGGATTTGCGAACGTTTTCTTCGGGCAAGCTATTGCAGTGAAGCCGTTTCGAGGAGCTCCCAGCTTTCTGGGGGATTTTTTTCTTTTTGGTTTGCTGCTGCTTTTTCATCGCCTGGAATTCTTCCAAGCTTAAAGACGGCAAAGCTACGATTTTCTCTTCAAGGTTGAAATCCCTGTGACAATAAAAAAAACGTTAGATTTGAAATTTCCGTCGATGGTTTTTCGTAATCAGTGTTACAAGCTTACTCTGCCTTAAACCTCTTGTGCGAGGCCCAAGAAACGTGCCCCTCCGCTTCTTCGGTTTCGGTATCTTCCGGTTTCGATGCCTCTAAGTTACCTTCAGCCCTGAAATTTAATTTTGTACTTATAATATTGTTGATTATTTTCCAGAAGACGATATCGTTTCCCAACCAGCATAAAACGTTTGAAACGTTGTACAAACATTTGAAAATCGTTATTTAACGTTATAACGTTTTTCGAACGTTTCGTGCTATCGGGGTTATTTGAAAAACCCAATACCCTTCGACTAGGTGCTCCAAATCACCACGGGAACTCGTACCCTCGCTACTCAATGAATCCGTCTTTTCACTGACGTTTGATGAAATGGAGTGTTGATCGAAACTAAAAATACGAAAATGTTATAACACGCGATGACAAAAATAAGGTCTCGTGGAGGTGCCGTACTTTGAATAACCGGAGATTCGACGCTTCTTTGACTGAACGACCAGTGGATCCGTGAAAAATTTCTGGTAGCGCAGACCCTTGCAAGCCCCCTCACTTTGAAAACTACAATCTTCCACCGAATGGCCGTCTTCGATGTAAGTCTGCGTCACGTCCGAGGCCGCGTCACCGTCGTCCATTATGTTCTGCACTCATAATCGAAAATTCAAAACGTAAGCACTTTTAAAATGGCCAAAGAGTATAGATATTTCAAGTACATCTGATCTTTTCTCAAATAAAAAGAATACTAAAGTAGTAATGACACGTTGCTAGGAAATCTCGCTGTTTCGGTCAACTTTACACCAGTTTTTCACCAATGCTGTTGCACAACACACAGCCCCCACCCAACATTACCATTTTAATTTTACAGCAAAAAGGATTTATTCCCGTCAAAGTGGAAAAATGAATGAAATGAAGTCAATAAGCACAGGAATCATACCGTGAGGTGCTTCCGGTCGTCTATGTTATTATTGTTGTTGTTGCTACTGTTGTTATTGCGACCACTGCCACCGCGACTCGGCTCCAGCCTGATGCCCCGCTTGTCGCCGAACAGGTCGGCCTTGCACTCCTCCTTGGATTCCGGGGAGACGGGCGCCTCGGCGTACTGTTTCTTCGGCGGCTTCGGAACCACCTCCGAATCACCCCCGTCGCTCGTCCGTCCGCCGTACTTGCAACCCTGATGCAACGCGCCCTTCTGCGGCGTCAACAACGAGCTCAGGCCCCCGAGCTGCGACTCGTCGGCCAGTTTTCCCGGCTGTATCGAGTCCTCCTCATCCTCCTCCTCCGGCCTGCCGCCGGCAGAGTCCGGCGCCCCGATCCGGCCCGCGGGCCCGCAGCCGTCCGATTTCTTGTTCGTCGGCCTGGTGTTGAGCGTGCGGAGCGGCGGGGCCGGCAGTTTGTACCACTTGAAGTCAGGGTTGGCGTTCAGAAATGCGTCTTTGTACTGCAGGAGTTGGAGATACGATGGATGAGCGGGCGTGATGTTTTATCGCCGTGACGAGGTGTCGCGAAAAAAAAAAAAAAACCGAGGAAATAAAAAAATCGCAAGCTCCGCGGCATCCTGGATTCCGGGCCACTGTCGAAACGAGCGCGGAATTCGGCGAGCCGTGCTTAGCAAGAGAGATTCTTGAATGAAAAAAAAAAGGGATCTTTGTACGCGTGGATTAAATTCACCTCCTGAGCTAGATTTGTGTAGGCCCTCTTTTGTTCGTTGGACAGCATGGCCCACCATTCGCCGAGTACCCTCGTGACAGCGCGATTTTCCAGGTGCGGAAAGCCAGAGCGCACCGAGGCCCTGTGCCTCTTGCAGAATATGAGAAAGGCGTTCATCGGCCTCCTGGCGTGGTGGGCGGGCTCCTGGCCGTCCTCCTCCTCCTCCTCCTGTGGGAGAATTTTTCAAACCACTTTTAGCAACGATCGTGCATTTTACGTGCAAATATTCGTGCCATGAAAAGAGCTGATCAGTGAAAATTTGTTATACAGACACGATCACGGATTAGGATGAAAAGTTTTGGTCCAGACGTAACACAAATTATGTATATTCGAGCCTATGCATGAATCATCTGAGAATGAGAGCATATATAGTGTTTTGTAATGTGTGAAATCACCATGAATCACGCGTATATTGTTGTCGTTAAGCTCTAAGCGACTGTACTTGTACAGATAAAATGTAGATTTAACGTCGCTGGTTGGAATATCTTTTTTTTTTTTTTCTTATCAAACAAAGTACCCCACATATTCAAGTACACGAGCGTCGGAACTCGGTTGAAAAAAAAAAAAAAAAAAAAAAATCAAATAATAAAGAACTACTCTGTTTCAAAAACAAAACTTTCTGTGCGTGCTACTCGGAGCCCGATCCTTATCTGTCGAGCTCAATTATGAATTGAATTTATTTTAGCGTTGGTGTAACTAATGGTCATCCGTTGCAACATGACTGGCGTGTATAAATATACTGCACAGACACAAGATACTCGTTTCATGGAGACGCAAACGTACTTACATGCATGTAGATTTGAATACAAAATTTTACAGTACAGAGACAACTGAACAGATGAAGCAAAAAAACCACAAAGTTGAAACGACCAAACAAGAAAGTGTGAGAGGAAGAAAACGTTTTATCAGCAAATGCTTTATCAGAAAGAAATAGTACACTATCGGAGCTCGAGTGCCGTACATACATAAGTACGCGAGAAAAAGGGAGAGACGAAAAATTTTCCGGTGAAAAAATCCCGAACGACTTCTCCTACTCTCTCTCTCTCTAGATCTGCCATATGTTTTTCTCTCTCTTCTTCCACTACTCGAAGCGCTGCAATGTATAATACAAAATACACGCTCTTGTCTACGCTTATTTCTAGAATGAAGTTGCGTCGCGAAAAAGTCGCCAAATACAAGTATAATACAGAGAGTGGGTAAGTCATGAAAAGGCTTGTGCGAAAAATATGACTTGCACAACATCGGGGCAACGGATGATGGAGAGAAACAGAGGGTATATATCTACCGTAACAACGATCGAAGCTCTCTCGCACGCTAATAACGTCGATCGGTTCTGCGGGAAAATGTTTTATTAAATTTGTACCTTCCTTCGTGCAATCTCCTTTCCAAGAGTTTAGAAAAGCACAGGTATGGTCTCGCAGAAAATAAAAAACAACGAGCATACTCCCTTGAGCGTATTTTTTTCCATGCAAAATGAGACTGTCAAAAAAATAAAGGACGCGCTCCGATATCATTGACGAGGGTGGGTGCACCTGATCTGATAATTGTTGTGCGCGATGATCCCTCCCGTTCGTCAGGACCGGCGCATGCGTTGAGGGAAACTGAAAAAAATCCTATCCGCGGCAAATGTTGCGAGAGAGAGACCATTTTGACGTATGCCCCAAAAAGCAGCCGAAGGTACAGAGAAGAAGCACGACGACGGGTGATGATTGTAACGCGTGACAACGGGAATCAAACGCGACGTTTGAAAAACGGGGAAAAAAAGGAGGGGAGGCGGACGACAGCAATCGCGAAAAACACACTGGAGCACGCATGGACACGAGTTTCGGAGCGTCACGATGGTCGCTTCTTTTTCCGGCCTCCGCGTACACAACAGCCGCTGGCCGAATAGCTCGCGGCTGACAGCTGTTTTTCCCCCCCCCTCGCGATCGGCGCGCGATGAGGGAAAACTCGCCGAGGCGTCCGAGGCGACGACGGCCCGCGTCCCCCCGAGAACAAAGCCGCCGAACGCGCGCTCGCCCCGTCCTCCTCTCCGATGGTCCAGCGCGCGGTGGCCGATGACCTTGCGAGGAGGGAACAGGTGCTCGACGGACCTCGCGCGCGGGGGCACGTAAACAACGAGCTCGGGTGCGGGGCGAGAGAGAGAGAGAGAGCAGGGCGGGCGCGCCGCTACTGTCATCGGGCGTCCGCGGGCGGGGAGCAGCGGACACTGG
>JAPYYV010002708.1:0-32507 GCA_030522625.1 Copidosoma aretas
CATTTTCCAAGTATATCCTTCCTTTAACCAACTTTTTTATAAATTATACTTGTTTAACTTGTCACAATACGTCATTTTGAACGTAAATAATAGATTTTTGAATTTTCGGATGAATAACCTTTCGGTTAAATGGTTCTTGGATAATTAGTTCTCCGGTAAACTGATTTTCGGTAAAACGAACCTTCGGAAAAATAGGCCTTCGGAAAATTAACTTTCGGATAAGATGAATTTTCGGATAAATGGATAGTCGTCCAAATAATCTTCGTTTAATTAAATGTTCGGTTAGACGGTCATCGGTTAATTACACAGGCGGAAAATTAATTTTCATTCAAATAACTTTCGGTTTTGCGAACTTCGGTTTTTTGGTTTTCGTTTATTGGAATTATCGGAAAAATGACCGGCACTCAACTTTCCCAGGGATCGTAAAATTTATATCTGTATACATATTTAAGGTTTCTCTATTTTTATGTACTTACCACGTAGGAGTTATCCAAATGGCTAATAGGGCTGCACCAGACCACACTTCTTCTTCCTGTTGATCTGGATGACCATATCCTTAAGCTTCTCCTTTTTCCTCTTGTGATAAGCGTTGTAGTCCGATCTCTGGTGAGCTGTTTGGCTCCGTTGTCTTGGAAGTCTCTCGCTGGCTTGGCTTTGTGTTGTCCCTTTTATCTTCACTTCTCTGACCATAATTGTTTGGTCACTTGTTTAAAAAAATTATTTGTTTGTCCTAACACTCACTTTTTGTCTCGCTGTACTACGCTGCGAGCGCTTTTCAACCGATCCCACTTTTAACACCAAAAATTCTTCTGTTACGTGGGTACTATTAACTACTTTTCATTATTCTTAATGATCGAGGGAAGTGCCAATGGTAGCGCAGTAATCTGGAGGCACGTCTGCCAGTCTCGAGAGTCCCGAATCTTCTCCTCTTCCTTTACTCTCTGACTCGACTTAAGTGTTCCACTTCTCCACTATCTTGGTCATACATCTAAGTTGGTGGGGCGCGTACGTATTGGTATGCTATGTATACTTTGGAAATAACAAAAATTTTCAATTTGCACGTGCCACCAGGCACAAAATGATTTTCCATTTAAATAGCACGGGATTCTAATTTTTCAAATTTATTCAAGTTTTTGGACCACTTAAAGTATTTATTCTAGATTTTGAAACTATACAAATAAATTACGAATCGCTTAGACTTAACAAATTAATTTTTAGGCATAACTGCTCCACAGAAGTGCCTTATACTTTTTCTCGAGCAAAAAATGTAACGACTCATTAATAGTCTACATTTGTCATAAAAAAAATTTTGGCCAAAAAATAATTCTGATCTAAGTTGGTCCAGTTATAAGTGCAATGTAGTATGTGTGTATGTAAACACGTATCCCGACTAACTCAAAAATTGACATCCAATTGAGCTCCAATTTAGTGGGTAGCTCCGTTCTGATAATCAAACTTGATGGTTTGAAAACAAAAAAATTCGATTGAAGGAAAAAGCTGTACCAGCCTCTAAACCGAAAACTTAAAAATTATTGTTTTAGCTTTTCACTTGTAACTTTTACGCTGACATTTTAGGTCCAAGTCTTACTAAGAAAATATGTAGATCTTAAGAAAATACAACTTTTTGCCCACTTTGGTGGACCAACAAATATTTTTCTCATTTTAAACTAGTTTATCTAATTGTGATTTAATACAAATCTACCTGTATAAAAAAATAAAAATTTTCAACAGCTTTCCATATCACCCAGAAGGTACTGTTGATAAGCGTTCTCCGAAGAAATGGAAAATTTCATGATTTTTGTCGCATAAAAGTACTCCTGCTTAGAAAGTTGGTGAAAGTTTTATGATACTTCTTACTTCTTTTCACAACTCGCTCGGCACATAGTTTTCTTTTTTTTTCCTTCAAAGCTGTTTATTTATAATGTATCTGTAGATAATAGTGTCTAAAACCAAATAGAGTGCATTATAAAAAAATTTACTGTTTGTTGCAAGCCATTTTTTGAAGTTAAAACGTTGAACACCTCTCCAAGAGCGCTACTTCGACCACATTAGCCTTTTATTTTCTACCAGTAGCCCATGCCAAAGATCACGTTATTTGAATAAAGTCACGAATAAAAGCTCTTGCTAAACTAATAACTTAAGTTCAAGAATAATAGTATGCTTCAAAACTGCAATTTGCAAGCCTCCTGTTATATGTGCCCAAATAATCAGTGTGACAGCCGATGTACGATAACTAGTAGTTTACGAAATTTCTGCTTTAAATTTGTGGTAGCTGCAGCACGCGTTACGCAAAGATTTTACAACATGCAATAGGGCATAATCAAATAGATTATTATTTATTGGCGTATAATAAACAAAATTTTATCGGAAAAATTAATTGTTCGTCCTTTAAATACGGCAGATGCATATGTATTTTGTTAGAGCAACCTCAATTTTCTGGAAATCTTGGATGTAATGTTGTAATATTGTTAAAATAATACTTCATGCACAAGTGCTATAATAACAACGATAAGAAAGCAAATGATAGAAATTGTAAGCAACATTATGTGATGCATCATACATTAAAAAATAGATTACATGTATGTAGATAAAATTTTTTATACAATACTACGTTATCAATTTTTACAATACATCTGATTTCAACATATACCGTAGAAGTGCACATCGAATACTTTTCCCAATAGCGGATTAAATATTGTACAATGTGCTTTTAAATTTTTGGCAACAAAAAATCTTAAGTGAGTAAGACAGAATCTATTTCAATCGAAAAAAATTATATACTACTATTTTTATTTCGTATTATGTTTTTTAACTCATGCTCAGTCTATAATGTGTACAATACATTACAAGCACAACGTACAATACTGCGCAGACAAAAATTTCACGCGCTGTATTTTTATTACGTTTCGTATCTTGATTGGGACGCCAAGATCCAATATTAGGTCATGCGCTTCATTTTCATAGTTTTCACGCATATTTTAATCTGTTATATTTCAAAAATGGTGCAGCCGAAATTCCACACACCTTATACATGCGATCACAAATTCTTACTTCATGCAAAATTCATTTTTAATAAGAAAAATAGAAGCCGTGTTCTTTGCATTAGTAAAAACTCGATTTAATATAATTGTAGCCCATACCTCTCATATGATCTCCTGAAATTTTAACTACATACATACAGTGCTCTCAAGACTGCATACTTTAAATGCATCAAAATGCTACAAAAAAAATTTTTCTGAAAGCTTTCTGAAGTTTCACTAAAAAAATGTTGGGCTGTTAGTACAATAACATAAAGTCAATTTATTTCAATGTAAAACATATCCATATTACTGTCATTAGTGCTTAATATTTTATCCACTTAGTGCTGTTGTTACGGGTTTAACGAATCTCAATTAGCCACAAATTTATTGGATTGCATTATCCAAACTAATAGCAATAGCCGAACGGATTACAAACGGAAATACATAAAACCTCTAAAATCATTATGGATTATGGATGTAATAAAATCAACACAACAATAAAATACTAATAATCAGTCCCATAAAAATTTTGTAACCACCAATTAAGGGTGTTGGTGACCATATACATTTATTGATATAATGCATATGCTGATATGAATATGTGTGTATAAATGAATATAAACCTTCAATTTTTTGTTTCCTCACATAATTCATGGCTTATCCACGTGTATTAACAGCGATAAATAATTAAAAAATTCAGAATCACCGAAAACATACCACAAGTTGCATTATATAATTTTTTGCAGAGTGTGATGATTTATATGGAAACTACTGTAAAAACATTATGACAACATAGTCAGCCTATAATTTACATAGGTCACGACTGCAGGCATCTGGATTGTTATTTTACTTTTTAACAAAATATTAACTTTTAAGAATTACACGATGTCACGAAATGTCATATTATTGTGTCACTTAAATAGAAAAATTTAAACTAGATTCATTTTTACGCTTAACTTTAACAACACACGACAAACATTAATTTTGGCATCAACTTCCTTCAGGCGGTCATCACGCTACAGTCAACTTGAAAAATTTAATTTAAATAAAACAACTATTTATAATGTTATTATTAATTATCACTCATATTAGCCGTCAAATAACATACAACGAAAAATCAATAGCTAGTAAGTAAATTTGAAGCTTATCTTTTAAAAGAAATCTTTTGCATAATTACATCTTGCTTCCTCGTAGAGGATGCTTTGCTATGGACAAAAATTCAGATTTCGCAAAAACATGCGACAAACACGTTTTATGCAGTTTTGAACCAAAATCTGTCATTTTAAGAAAATGTCCGCCTGTGTGTGTGTGTGTTTGCGTGTGTGTGTATGTGTGTATGTATGTGTGTGTGTATGTATGTATGTAATCAGTTGTATCTCAGGATTCCCTTGACCGATTTGGATCCGACAAGCCTTTTTTTTTGTTTTGGATTATTATCACCGCTGAAAAAAAATTGGGTTTTGTTGTATATAGTTATTGCTATTTTGATTTTATCGATTTTTCAAAATCGAATTTTTTGGATAATTCTATTTTTAAGCTATTTATTGTTATTTAAGGATATTTTACGATATAAATTTAGAAACATCATTGAATTTTACACAAAACAAAATGTTTACTTGAACTTAAAAAAATTTAGTAGCTGGATGTTCGTAGGTGTAGATAGAAAAAGTATATATCGAGTCATATCTCAGGATTTCTTTGGCTGATTTCAATGATGCCAGGCTATTTTTTTGTTTTTGGATACAGATTACTTCTCCAAAAAAAATTTCGATACATTTATTTATTTATAATTTTTTGTTTTCACCATTTTTTAAACTCGATTTTTACGAAAAAATAGATTTTACAGATATTTATCGTTGTTTTAGGATATTTTAAGATAGAAATTCTAAAAGACCATTTAATTATAAACAAAAAAAATGTATTAAGATAAAATTAAAAATATTTAATATCTGGGTGTGCGTGAGTGTAAATGGGGAATATATGTAGTCAGTCATATCTCAGTATTTCTTTGACAGATAGAATATTTTACGATGGATATTGTGCAAGTTTTTTTGTTTTTAGATACACATCATTTCTGAAAAAAAAATTTTAATGTCATCGATTCATTTTTAATTTATTTTAATTGTATCGATTTCCGAAAATTTTTTTTCTTTTTAGTGATTTTTTCGCGTTGTTTTAGAATATTTTGTAATAAAATGTCTTGATGATAAAATTTCTTAAATAATGACGTTTTTGAATAAGGGACTACAAAATCGATGGTGTGTGCGAAAAAAAGGAGAAGAACATGTGGATAAGGAAGCTTTGTGCCAATTCATTGGCAGTCGTTTTTGTTACGTATTGTATAAACGTGCTGTTATTAATTGTATCGATTACGATTTAATGTTAATTACGTGTTGTTATTAATTGTATCGATGTCAGAGAATTGTTTTTCTTTTTAGTGATTTTTTTGCGTTGAATCAGGATATTTTGTAATAGAAGATCTTGAAGATAAAATTTCTTAAATAATGACGTTCTGAATTATGAACTAAAAAATCAATGATGTGTGCGAGAAGAAGGAGAAGAACATGTGGATGAGAAAGTTTTGTGCCAATAAATTTTCAGCGGTTTTTGTTACGTATTGTATAAGTATACATTATGATCAAAGTTATATCCAACATGATACTTAAATATACTACTAAATTATAATAATCGTTTTTGGAAGAATTGCAAATAAATTTTGTTATGTTTCGGTTTAAAGGGCATGCTATCTCGCGATAGCGTTAATAATAGCCCATGTGTGAGCTTGAAGAGGGATGATTTTATTTCTCTTAAACAGTACCGCTAATTGTGCTCTACAATTTATATATTTATCAAATGCATGAAAATAAAGGTGTGGAATTTATTTTATGAATATTTAAAGTTAGCCTTTGGAGTGCGCTTACGTGGACCGCGTAACGCGTAAGCGTACTCATTTGGACCCGTTAAAGTGAGAGAAAGGTTTGATATTCAACCGGTCGCTTATTCTCACACATTCCATTGGTTACGTGGTACGTCTTCTGCCCTCTGTATTATTGAAGCGTCATTAGACATTAAAAAAGTTATTAGAAATACATTAATGTTTTTAGAGTAAAATCTAAGAGTTAATGCAATTCTTTAAATTACATCGAAGAAAATACAATAGATTTATACATGTATACATATACATACATAGTAGAGACTAATAAGTTGAGAAATCTGAGCAAACCTTCCTAATCACGTAAAAAATACTTAAAAACATATAAGGGGTTAAAAAGTTGTATTTCCTTGAGATCTACATATTTTCTCAGTAAGACTTGAACGTTAGATGTCAGCTTAAAAGTTACAAATGAAAAGCTAAGAAAATAATTTTTAAGTCTTACAGTTTGGAGGCTGGTACAGCTTTTTCCTTCAACCAAATTTTTTTGTTTTCAAACCATCACGCCCGATCATTAAAACGAAGCTACTTACTAAATTTGAGCTAAATTAAACATCATTTTTTTGAGTTAGTCTAGATACATGTTTACACACACACATACTACATTACACATATAACTGGACCAACTCGGATCACAATTATTTTTTGGTCAAAATTCTGTAATGTCAAATGTAGACTCTTAATGGTTCGCTACATTTTTTGCTCGAGAAAAAATACAAGGCACTTCTGCGGAGCAGTGATGCCTAAAAATTGATCTATCAAGTCCAAGCAATCCGTAATTTATTCTTATAATTTTAAAATCTAGAATAAATATTTAAAGTCGTCAAAAAAATTAAACAAAGGTGAAAACTAATAATCCCATGCTATTTAAATGAGAAATCATTTTGTGCCTGGTGGCATCTGTAAAATAAAAAATTTTGTTCTTTCCAAAGTATAGATTTTTTTTTGGGATATGACGAAGATACTCTAGGGAGTTTATCACCGACAAATGTAAATCGGTAAATAACAGATACCCATATGTGTATGAGTGCGAATGTAATTGTTCATGCATCATTATTCATACGGTCGACTCTATTAAAACAAGTCCATTCTTTCATGTTTTCAGATTCCAATGCACGCTGGACCAAATATATTTGAAACTTTGTGTAATAATTTCTTACACTCTATAAATAAGCTGTTTAAATTTAATAATGACTGCACCTACCGTTTTACAGATATAAAGTTTCAAAGTTGGACTCTTTAATATTGGAAGTATAGGGTCACCCCCCGAAAAAGAGACTTTGTTACTCTGATGTTATTTTTGATGCCTTTAGGATTTTAATACGAAAATTTTAGATCATTAAGACGTGCCGTTTTTTAAATATCGTAATATTTATATGATTCGCTATGCTTTTAGTGTATCTTTATAGTGATCAGGTTGTTCTTAACTTTTTAGATTTTCTTTGAAATTTTATATTTCTTGTGACATCTGTTGTTTTATTTATTAGTTATTTGGATATTTCAATTCCAATTAGCATAGATAAACAATAATTGGCATGCAAAATATCAATTATCCATAAATTTATATGGGTTAAGAACGACTGCACGAAAACAACTAGACCTTGAATATAGGCTATATTAATCCAAACAAATCGATTTTTTCATCGTTACTGAAATCAAATTTTTAACAATTCATCACAATCTATTAACAATAGGACTCTAAAATTTTTCGCGTTAACCGCAAATATAATGAAATTAATTTAAAACTATTATTAGTTTTTCGTCCAGTTAGCGATGAATAGTATCTTAGAAATAATTTAATTTTTTTTTGTGTAAATTTATGTATGTAATAGTTGATAATAAATAAATCAGTTATTATAGTATAAGTGTACAAATAATGTTAAGACAGTCACACGTTATGTACACAATTAGTTGACGCTTGTACCCAATGCGTTTGTAGCATGGTGGATAAGCTTTGGTCCCGTGACCAGAAGGGCTCCGGCTCGATTCTTGATGGTAACTATTTTTTTTTTTTTTTTTTTTTTTTTTTTTTTTTTTTTTTTTTTTTTTTTTTTTTTTTTTTTTTTTTCCTTTCCCTCTTTTTTTATTTTTTTTTTTTTTTTCCCTTTTTTGTTTATCTGTGGCGCTGCCGTCACCGCAGTTGAAAATTTTTTATTTTGGTCCCCATAATGGGTAAGCCACAACGAGCCATAAGAAGCTTCGCTTAAAAAAAAATCCTTCCAGATTTGAACCTGAGCTGACAACATTGAATTAAACTTTGGAGCGCTGTTTATCCATCTGCGCCACGATGCGATTGAGCTCGTGAAAATTAAAAATGACTTATGTTTATAGGAAGGCTCTAAAGTTTGTATTATATATCAGAGCTTACGCTTTTATTACATATATTAGGCCTAAATTATAAGATATAAGCGTAATAATTAATTGTATTACGAATTTTGATGGCTAAATACATTTGGAAAGCAATCAGTTCTCTTGGTGTCAAAGTATTTGCGCATATAGTCCATGTACCAGGCCATGCAAGCACATCAACACGTGTATACCTATACGTATTCCTTTCCGACTCTCTCGACTCTAACTACCGCTATTCGTGCGCACGTTCTGCTGGCCGGCCATGTGGCGTCGCTTCGTTTAGTGCCAAAACAGCCACGCACTCTTTACCATAGGCACTGGCAATCTCCCTTCTAATCTCTGCGAGAAGAGTTCACTTAATAGCTCTTAACCTCGTGCTTAGTCCCATACTCTATAACGTGTCATCCCGTGCTTTTTCTTCACCTGGTCGGTGGATCAGGCCTCTTTTCTCTCGTCCTGACGTGCACGGGCGGCTATATTTTCTATTTAATCAGTACTAGAAGACACGGTAGCAGCTCTGTACACGCACACCTATGCTGAAATTTTGCACTTTGAAGCCTCGCACTCGCGTTCTTCCATCGTTCCACGCAAGCAACCGTGAAATATCCGGAAACCGGTGCAGGAAGAGATCACACTGAGGACATCAATTGCAATCAAGAAGAGAAAAAAAAAGAACGGACGCTTTTTCTGTTTCTATGCTTCTAGTATGTGCTTCGGCTCGAGACTATATCTCATGCACTTGATGTATGTCGCGCTGCCGCCGGTGTGGCCAGTCAGACATGTTTCTCTCTCTCTCTCTCTCTCTCTATTTCTTCTTAGTTCTTACTTAAACAGCCACTGCTAGCTTTTGCAAGTAACCGCACATGTGATAAAGGACGTTTATGCCAAAATCAGTTTTTTTACGATTATCTTAAAATTTGAAAGATAAGTTTTTTTGGTATCAGTGTATTGTATATTTAAATTTCAGTAATTGCAGCCATACCGTTTTGAAGGTATTATGCTTCAAAGGTAACTTTTTTAACACGTGGATCCCACCCCTGAGTTCCCAACGAGTATGGTTTTAATCGATAAAAAAAAGACGGTATTTACAAACATTATAAAAACGAGTACAATATGAGAAATTTTCTTTTGATTTATCTCCCAAAAGATGATAAATATGGCTTGTGCTGTTTTAAAGATATCGCGATAAAAGAAGTTTGCCATGCTTTTAGTGCATCATTATGCTGAAATTTTGGATTTTTTTTTGTTAGTTTTCTAATGTTTAGATTTTTGAGGCAATTTAAGAATCAGCCAACGATAATAACAACCATTATTTAAAATATCAATAGTTATCTGCTATACTGAATTGGTTAAGTACCACTGAGTGGCATAAACGTCCTTAATCGTTCGGTCGAGTTGCTGCGTCCAAGTCTTGGCTCTTGGACTGTAATCTAGTGGCGTCCTCCTCCCCTTCTCCCTAGGTTCATGGAAAAAACAATACAAGGAATATGACATTTACCACGAGCTTCCCGCATACATTCCTGTACTAAAAACCGCCTGTCTAATATATAGCAATAATGTTTCTTAAGTTATAAACTGTTGCACTGTACCAACTTCTTGAACTAAAAGTGATGCATTAATCCAAAAACGTATTAATTAATTAATAAAGACAATGTATTTACTAATAGTATTAAGTATAGTTACTAATAAGATTCGGAAGACTGTTTTTTAAAAATGGAGAAAAATGGTTTTTATGTGTTACAAGTTGACAAATCCGTGTGATGACGATTTTTTGGATGTACGATAAAGATAAACCTATTGTTATAGATAACATGGAATAAAAAATTATTAAAAAATATTGGATACGTATTCTTCTTTATTTTTATGAAAATAAAAATTGACACAAATTTAGCAGTAGTAGTTAGGAGATCTGGACTCCTTGCTTCAAGAATTTTTGAATTCATAGCACCTATACGGAGATATCGAGCTCGCTTCCATGACTCAAAAAAGCGTCGAGTTCACTCCTGGGTAATCACGGGATACAGTCGAGCTGGCCCCCTAGTCATTATTATCGATGGTCGAGTTAGCTATCAAGCTATTACAACTGAGTGCATACGCTGGCTCTCCAGATTAACGTTTTTGACCAAAATTATTATTGTTTCCGTCACACTTGATCCAGGCTTCAGACTAAAAGAATCTTCAAGTTACTTTAATACTGGCGTGTTTAAGACCATAATTACATTTTTTGTTGAAAGTCTACTTTTTGATTAGTCGATTTTCGTTTTAATTGCACCTATTTACTATACACATCCAGAGCTGATTATTCTTGCTCAACATTTGATGGAAACTAAAAGTACTGATCCAAGCAAAGCGGTTTTCCTTTTATACCTATGAAATAGTCTATTGTTACAGAGTGTGATAATGATGGATGACAATTTCCGCACAAACATTAGACACACTTTTATAAAGATAACTAACTCTAAGTATGGTTTCCGTTTCACTGACTTGGAGCTAATTTTGCATAACACACATAAGTATAAATAAATATTGAAGTTCAGAGATCATCGATCCTACGGAGTTCAATACAGTACTTATATGTAAGCTTATTATAATATAATATGTTTATTTCAAGACTCATCTGCTGTCAGGAGTACAATGTAGTCCTATATTATTGTCCAAACTGATATACAGGTAAGTAAATAAATAAGGCAGTATTTCGTTCTAACATCAGCTAAAATCAGACTTATATCCCAAATGTTTATATTTTGCATGGTCATACATAAGCTCACACGTAAGGCCAAACGTAAGTTCTTACTTAAGACCATACGTAAGAACTTACGTACGAACTAACGTTTGATTTTCGACCGTGTTACTATGTAAGTTCTTACGTAAGTTCTAACGTAAGATCTTACGTTCGAACTTTGATAAAAGCTTCAAAAAATCGAAAGAAATCTTTTGTTTATGATTAAATGATGCAAATGGTCATGTTCAACGTATGTAGCAATAGAATGTAAAAAAAAAAAATTAACTAATGGGTCTTGAACCTGGTAATGTTTGGATTACCAGTCAAGTACTTTACTTACTTGGCCAAAGTGAGTCCGATGTGAGCAAAGGAATTTTCGTCTATTTTAAGTGTTTCACATCAGAGTTCACGTTAACTTAAGAAGTTTGTTTTAAAAGTCTGAGTTGTATTTATCATTGTGATGATACTATGCTTCTAAGAAACATAATAATTTATAATAATTATTTTGCTAAGTAAGTATTTAACGGATGGATTTCTATACTACTATGAGATTCATTACATAATAATGTAATGGTAATTATGTCATCTTCACATATATCATTTTATAAAAGTATGGCTGTAATTATGATATTACATTCAAATGTTTGAATAACTTACAAGTTCCAGAAAAACATTACTAACTCGAAAATAACCTTTTCTTGTGGTCTCTTCAATGTTCAAATAGCTCAAATGGTTTGTAACGATCCTGTAATGAGCATAAATATCCTTTGAATGTGCAATACATAATTCAGCATCTGAAAAATTATTTATAATATAAATTAATGAGATAACTTTTATACGCTAGCATACGTTGTGGCCGAGATGTATTATTAGAAACATGTACAATAAATAATTTATTGGCTTTGTAAATGTGTATTGCTTATTTATAGGATTTGATAATCAGGATCCTTACAAACTAGGTTAACTATTTAAAAACTGAAAAGACCGCCATAACAGATCCTTTGTAAGTCAGAAGTGTTTTTCTGAAACTTGTGAGTTGATCAAACATTATAATATAATGTCACGATTAAAGTCATACATTTGTAAAATATTGTAACATATAAAGGTAATATCACTACCATTTCATTGTTAAGTAACAAATCTTACAGTAGTATTTAAATCCATCCGTTAAATACTTACTTATCCAAATGATTGTTTTATATTATGTTTCTTGGTAGTATGGTACCATCACAATGATAAATACTTCTCGGACTTTCAAGAAAAACTTCTTTGGTTAACGTAAACTCTGATGTACAACACTTTATACGGACGAAAATTCCATTGCTCACATCGGATCCACCCTGGCAAAGTAGGTAAGGTACTTGACTGGTAATCCAACCATTACCGGTATCAAGACCCATCAGTGCATTCTTTTGCTCCAAGGAAGCTTTGTATCAATAAAAAAAATTTTTCTAGATATACGTTAGAAATGTTTCATATAGTGTCTAAAATAAAAAAATACCATTTTCAGAAAAAGTCTGTCCATGTGTATGTGTGTGTGTGTGTGTGTGTGTGTGTGTGTGTGTGTGTGTATATGTAATCAGTCATATCTCAGGAACCGAACGGTCTATTTGAATAATTTGGAGCTTAAAATTTCTGTTTCAACCTCCTTATGGCGGCTTGGAAAAAAAATTGAAGTTTTATACCTTATTAAGGTTTTTATAACGACTTTTATTGTCAAAAAACCAGTTTTTCACTTTGTTAATAGTTAAAAAACTTGAATTCGAATTTCTGAATGGTAACATATGATAGAGCTTTTAAATATCTTTATTTTCTATGTTCAATTATTTCGATGACATATTTTGTGTAGTTTTTATTAAGGAAATACTGAGATTTATGTGAAAAATCACTCATATCTTAGAAACCTTTCGAGTAATTTTGATGATTTAAGGCTTATAATATTTGTTTTTATATCCTTGTAATAATCCAAAAAAAAAATTTTTAATTTATACCTTATTAAGTTTTTTATAACGATTTTTATGGTCAAAAAACAGGTTTCTTACTCGTTTAAGGGCGAAAAAAATGCACTAAAATTTTAAAATAATAGCATCTGATAGAGCTTTAAAATAGCCTCATTTTCCATTGTAAGTTACATCAATAACAAATTAAGTTTAGTTTTTATTGAGGAAATTCTTAGATTTTTGTAGAAAATCACTGATATCTTAGAAATTAAGTTACTTTTTGAGTGATTTTGATAATTTTAGGCTTAAAATTTTTATTTTTACATTTTTGTAATCCTTTACAAAAAAAAAATTTATACATTATTAACGTTGTTATAACGATTTTTTATGTCCTATAAGCAGTTTCTTGCTACTTTTAGAGTAAAAAACTGAAAAATGCTTCAATAGTTGTATCTTCTTTAGTATTAGACACCTTCATTTTAGACTTCAACATTTTTGTTTACCCTGTATCGTTTTTAAGTATTCAAAAAAATCTATTTCTTTTATTGAATCAGTAATTTTTACATTTGTAATCTATTTGTGAACTTAGAGAAAATACGTAATCAGAAGCGTCGGTCGAAGAGAAACTTATAACGGTAAATTACCATTTATTTTAGCATTACAAAGTACCATTATTTGGTTTTCTCCCTCCAAGACGTCCAATTAAAGCTTATTTTTTCGAAAAGTCTATTTTTTCGAAATTTGTATGTTTTATTTGGACTATGAAAAACTGAGATTTGCCTCTTAGAAACCCTTAAATGATTTATTTTACTTATTTACTGCAGCTGCCTATGAAAAATCTGTGTTTTATAACTTATTAAGGATTTTATAACAATTTTCATGGTAAAAAAACACTTTGTTACTCTTTTAAGGGTTAAAAAATCTATTTTTAAGTTGCAAATAGTAACATTGCAATAGCTTACGATGAATATTGCCTTGATAGAGTTCTTAAAGTACTAGCTTGCTGGATATTCTATTTATTTTATTAAAAAAAGCTGTATAAATAGTTATCCGTCAAAATAAGGTTGCTGGTAAGGTAGAAACTGTAGCTAATAGATTTTCATTTTTCAAACATAATATTTATACAAACTATGAGATTACTCTCCTTCGTTACTTTATACCACAATTTAAATAATAAAAATAGCTTTTTTTGACATTTTACTTCATTTCATTATTTTATTTTTTTTTTTTTTTTTTTAGGTAAATAATAGCAGAATAATGTTGCTTAGGAAGCTTTGTGCTAATTTATTGGCAGCGGTTTTTAAATTATATTGCTATTTACGTTTAACATGACCATTTGCATCATTTAATCATTATTAAAAGTTATATTTCGAATTTTTAAAACTGTTATTAATGTTCGAACGTAAGATCTTACGTTAGAGCTTACGTAAGAACTTACATGGTAATACGGTCGAAAATGAAACGTAAATTCATGCGTAAGAGCTTACTTTTGGCCTTGAGGGTAAACATACGTATGATTATACAAAATATAAACATTTGGGATGTACGGAAGCCAACACGACCGTGAATTTTAATGAGCTGGGAGCCAACTCGATCATACGGCTGAGTGTCCCAGGAACCAACTCGACTATATAGAGTTATTTGTATCACATAAGATGTCATCTTGGTTTTAGAAGACAACTCGACATAAGAGTGAGAGAGAGGTCTTTTTCGTACACCACTTTCTCACTCTGCAAAGAGTTGTCAGTGATGCGCATATATGGTAGCTCAGCTGGCCACCGAAGGGACAGAGAACGTTCCACTTTTTTCTTAGTGCACTCTAGAGTCTTGACTATGCGTGCCCTTAATGTACGCAACACGTGTTCGTATAACGTCTTGTCAAATGATCGTTCGTGAAAAAAAAGTGGTTGCATATCACAGGCACTGGGAAAGTGCGCGAGATTTCTCAACTGCGGATCAGAACAATGGGATGTTGGAAAACAAACGAGAAAGAGAGTGCAAGCACACATTAACTACGATATATGAAAATGTAAGTAACAAATAAATAAAGTAAACAAACCTGTCGATTCTGTGTCGATATTGCATGGAGTGAATGTGGATATTGTGGACTCCTATGACGTATCTATAGTGTGTAGTCTGTGTTTATCGGCCTGGTGTGCAATCCCAGAGTAGCGTTACCAAGCGAGGAACCCAAGAATGTTCAGCCTCTACGGATATGTTATTTATCATATGTATACATATGAAGAAGGTAGACTACTATTATGTACTATATCTGTTTATATGTACAGTAAATACCAGTCGTCTGGGCCGAACGTTCTTGGATTCCCTGTTTGGTGGCGCAGTTTTCGAATTGCGCACAAGGCCAATAAACGCAGCAGTAAAGCCCAAGAAGTAAAAAAAAGCAAAAGTATAGCCAAGTCAATTGAAACAAATTAATTGAATTTTGTTTTACTAGTCGAAAGTTGTAGTGATATCAAGAAACTTTACGAAATTATAGTTATTCTTTATAAAATCGTATTATCAACAATTTTCGTGTGGCTTTTGGAGACCGCTTGTAACTTTAGACTAGTGAAACTAAATGGATATAGTTATTTAGTTGTCGAATGCAGAGATGTTGATTTTAAACAGAAGTTATTATTGATCGCATGAGTAGCTGGGGATACCTTGAACGTGTGCCGCAGTTGTTTACACGGGTACGTAGCACTAGTGAGCTTCCAGGGAGCTCATTACTTAGCACGAGTGATGATCAAAACAGCACGAGTAACCGGCACAGCTGCGAGTGAGAATCAATAACACAAAGGTGGAGATCGTCTCGTACGCGTTGCGTGTACTGTTTTTCTCAATATATGTGTCGAAAATGGATTTATACTTTTAGTTAGTTAAGTGAAAGTATGTAAAGTGTCTAGTAAAATAATGTATAATTATGTTTTTACTAGTATTCTATAATTTTTCTTGGATTCGAGTAATACTTATATACGTAACAAGTGAGGAAAAGAAGAGTTCACGCACAAGTGTTGATTGACTCGCACGAGTGGCCGGAGATGCCAGGAACGAGTGCCAGTTTATCACACGAGTGTATAGCAACGCTCGAGAAACCGTTGCGATGCCACTGGTCGGATGCACATGAGTGGCGAATCATATTTTTCCTACCAAGGGTGCACCACGGTTGCAAAAGTGCCCGAGGTAGGAAAATATTTGTACAGGTATGCAGTAGTAGTAGTTTTTGTCATAAGTGTGCATCTCTCTAGAGCGATTTTTGGGACACCTGATGCACATTAGTGGCGAACTGGATTTTTCCTACCGAGGGTGTACCAGGGTTGAAAAAGTAGCCGATGTAGGAAAATGAAATAACTGTTGTCATGCAACTAAGTTCTCCCACAATCGTGTATTAAGTCAGAGTGATATCTGTGTTTGCAGAGCGAGGGACATGCCTAGTCTAATAAGGAGATGTTTTGATGAATCGCTTATGACTTTTTTTAATTCATAGATTGTATAAACTATTTACCATTCGTATTTGCATCGATCCGTTAATATTGAAAGTAACTAGAAGTTTTCCTCAAAATAGTACTTCGACTTAATACCGCCACGGCGTGCGGTGATTGCGCTTGTGTGACGAAATCTACAGTTTTTTCTCTTTGTGTGTGAATAGCAGTTTTCGCCCTGAATGTGCATCTTTGCAGGGCGGTTCCTGGGACCGTTCGGAGTGCCCTAAGCGGATGCACATTGGTAGGAAACTCTATTTTTTCTACCAATGGCGCAGCAACCATTCAAAACGCCCAAAGTAGGAAACATTTTCAGATCGAAAGGTTAATCTAAATTTTATATTGATTGATCCGTTTGATATTTGTCAGCGACGGCTGCTTCGCCTCGCTCCTCTCCTCCAGGGGCAAAGAACTTTTCTGCCCGTGCATGGGCGCAAATTTAAACTTTTTGGTGTAGTAGCGCTATGTGCTATGTCGCTTTTTTTCAACTTTTAATCGATAATATCTCTGAAACTGAACTATTGGTTGCGAAAAAAATTCCTGGGAGATCTTTTTGTTCTAAATTTTACATAATTATAATCTTGAAAAAAAATTTCTGAGGCATGATAAACAATTATCGTTACTTGTTAGAATTTGTTTTAAATTGGACATAATTATAATATTTAAAAAAATTTCCTTAGGCATAATCGACAAGTGTAAAGTGCTTGTGCATCACGTCTAGCGTGGTCTATATATATATGTGTATGTACATGCGTGAGCCAGCTGTCTGAGGTGTCTCTTGTACAGCAAGGGTGCGTCTACTCAGAGCGTATCGACCGCTGGAAGCGCACCCACGTACTCGAGTATTCTCTGTAAAGGCTGACGAACTGACTGAAGACTGATCTGTTAATCAAAACTGTGTTCTCATAATTCTCGTCGTTTTATTCGAGCGGATCCTGCACATCCCAATAAATCTGTCAACAGGTTATGGGCCCAGACACCCCGGTAGGCGTGGACGGATAAGGTGCGCATGGCTCGGGGATTGTGTGCGCGTTGTCTCTCCTTGAGCTACATCCATGCGCGGCCGTAGGGGAGGCAGGAGCTGAGGAATGAGACGCCCGGACTTGGCCGTGGTGAACCGCGGTTATTTGTTCTGGTGTCAGCGGGATTGAATGGCGCGCACGTGTCGTTTCATTGTGTGTAGGTGTGCTTGGGCTTGAGTTTGGACGGGCAGGGCTGCATGCTGAGCTGTGCGCTTCCTCTTTCTCTCTATCTTGTGCCTGTGCTGACGATAATGTACTTGCGCGGCTTATATTCGGTTGCGTGCGTGTATATGTTGTACCCTCTGGTTCTTTCGTTTCTTGTTTTCTCTGGTGTGCATACCTGTGTGCAATTTGTGTCTAGTTGTGCACAGGGGTGTGCACCACAGTGGAACAACACTTATGACTGCACTAAAGGCACATTTTTCCTCCGTTTTATTTTTTTTAGCCCAAGAATTGATTGCCGTCTTCACGCGCCTGCAAAAAATTACTGAGGAATTAGAAGACCGCACAATAGACAGTACATTTTATATCATATATGAAAGTGGCTTAATAATGTTCTTGTGCGATCAAGAAACCGTCGTGGCTGTCGCACCGATGAATTTCGGATCTCAGTTTAGTGACTCGTTGGGAAAAGTAATCTCTGCGGCGAGCGGTGAGTTAAAAATTCCCGTGTCTAGATTGCTCCCAAATGAGGCAACGGGTGACCGTACCAACGAATGCTTTCCTGGCTCTACTTATGATGCAAAGACAGATAGAGTAAATTTAGAAATGACTGACAAGGCCGATAAATTCGAGTGGAAAAATAAGACTGAAAACGATAAAACTCTGCCTCAAGATTTAGATCTTGAAACGCGTTTGAATAAGAATTTGACCGAACAAAAACAAGCACTCAATACGTTAGTTCATACTGATAAAGCTGAGATATCAAAACGGAGGGTCACCAGTGTTTATCTGATAGGAAACCGTAAATATGAGAAAAAGAAAGACCGCCTGATCTCAGATTCGAACCTGATGAATAACTATTTTAAGTCAGTACAGAATACTCAAACTTGCTCTGCTCTTCCAGATACACAGACTGACTTGAACCTAACTAAAGAAATATGATGTGTGAGGAGGAACATCGATGTACTTATCAAACTTTTCGAACAAGGAAACGAAAGAGAGAAGTTCTGGGAAGAAAAATTATATGAGATGACAGCACTCTCGACTGAAATGAAAGATCAGCAGAAACAGTTTCAGAAGAATGTTAATACGACAGTTGAGCGACTCTGTCTCCAGTCTGCTCTAGCTTTAGAAAATCAGCGATAGGTAAATAAAAATTCTTTTGATATTCGGGACGTTTTTAATTCAACTGTCAAAACACCTTTCAAACCAACTCTCGCAAACTCTGCCTGTATGAAATCTGATTTGAATCTGAGTGAAAGGATTCAGCTTGAACTTTGAGACAAAAGCTTGACTTCATTTAATTATAAATTGACTGCTCAATCGAGATGAGAGCTGGTTGTCGACAGGCTCACTTCTGAACTTCGCTTCAAAAAACTCTTATACATTTTGGATGATAGTATTGAACCCCCTCTGTTTTTGACGGTTATTAAAAAAGAAAAGCATAAAGTGCGTTCAATTTTAATAAATCATATAGATGACTCCTATCATCTAAAAACTGTGCTTATTAAAGATCCAGTTGAACTATTCGATAAGTTGAAGGAAATTAAAAGGGCAGAGTTCAACCAATCAACTAGTAACTTGCGTAAAAGACTGTATAATATTAAATGTAATTCGAGCAATTAGACAGCATCTCACTTTTTGGACAGATTTTAGCATTCAGTGACAAGTTACGATAACGTAAATCCATCTCACCAAAGGCATTACTAGGTAATAGAATTTGTGGCAGATGTGTCGATGACAGACACCAATACAGCCTGCCTGGTGACTCGCAGTTTAAGAGAATACCTCTATCCTACTCGCGATGGTGCAACTAAAATTAAGAGTTTGAATGAGTGCATGGAAATATGTGAAAATGATAAGCCACAGACTCTGACGACTTTGGACACTACAAATAATTTTGACAGTATCTCAAAGGAAGATTCACAACTGAATTCAGATTTTGAAATGTCCCTTAATGACAGAACTTTACTAGCCAGAAACAAACTTACTCTCTGTGAAAACCTTAAGACTGACTTGCCGCTGACCAAACGTGGAAATCCCAACTTTGATAACCCAATGCTATGTCATACTAGGCTGGGCCAGGCTTCTCTGGAATATCTTAAATAATTTCGAAGAAAAATTACTAAAATTGCTGATCTTAAGGGTGTCATTTTTGACAGTTCAGTGTCTAAATGTGAGGTCTGTTTGATCTCAAAAATTAATAGACTGCTATTCAAGACTGCAAGGACACGACTGACAGAACTACTTTAGATTATCCGATCTGACACCATGGGGCCCATTAGTCCTAGTTCATACCGCAAACGTTATAGATTTATATCTGTGTTTGTGGATGATTTTTTGCGCCTTGCAATGGCTTATCCGATGAAGAATAAGAGTTATACAGGACTGTATCTGGAAAGGTTTGTGAGAAGTGGGCCGAATTTACTTGGATACGACGCCAAAGTATGCTATTTACGGACTGACAAAAGGACTGAATATACTGGAGGTCACACGCAAAGGATCCTCATTGAATTTGGGGCTATACTCCAGCCAGCCAGCACGGACACACCTCAACACAGTGATGTGTCTGAAAGGTTTAATCAGACTGTGCAACGTCGGACTCAGGCTCTTATGTTTGATTCAGGACTGCCACGAAATATGTGGGACTTGGCTCTTAGTACTGCCGTGTTTGAGTATAACAGAACCCGTTACTGGGGTATAAACATGGAGTTTCCTCTCCAAAAGTTTGCACCAAATTCTAGAATTGACGTGACTCAACTCAAACGTTTCGGATGTCTAACCTGTATAAGAATCTAACGGAACACTTGACCGAAATTTGGCAGCATTGGACAGCGAACAGGGCTCGTTGGCTACACAATGACTGGCAACATCCTGATGAGACCCGAGGACTATGAGCTCTACAAAAGTCGGGATGTACGCTTCAATGTGAAACTAGTATTCTGTGACGTGTATCGAAACAATGGAACATTGAATTGGCAGAATATTCAGACTGAAACCTGCAAGGACAGCTTTCTTTGTGAGTTTGAGAACGAGGGAGAGGTCTCAGAAACGGAGGGAGAGTCCATCAAGAAAAGGAGGGTAAAACCTCGTAAGCATCAGGCTAAAAATGTACCCGATGAGAAAAATAAAAATACTCAGTCGCCACCGATTTGTGACTCTAGTTTTTCTGGCATGCAATTGTTCTCGAAATTAAGCAGACAAATCGGCTTAGGAAAAGAGGATCTAGACACACATGATAACCCAGAAAATGACATTGAAGATGAAGCTTATCATGCCTTGTTGGTCGGAATCCTAAAGGATCCAGCTAGTAACAAGGAGGCTATCAACTCTGGAAATAAAAATGAATGGAACGAAGCCATCAAGGAAGAACTAAACTCTATGGAATCACACAATGTTTGGAAAATTGTTGAAAGACCAACAAGAGACTCTTATGGAAGAGAACCAAACATAATCGATTCTGGGTGGGTTCTTAAGACAAAAATTGACTGCACTGGACAGAAAAAGTACAAGGCCAGACTTGTAATCAGGGGGTTCAAGGATAGAAACTCTTACGACCTGCAGGAGACTTACGCTCCTGGGTCTAGGCTGTCACTTGTCCGATCTATTCTGGCTGTAATAAACAAATTTGACTTAGATACACGACAGCTCGATGTAAAGACAGCCTTTCTGAATGGAACACTGAATGACGAAATATACATAGAAATACCGGATGGTACCCAGTATCCGTCAGAATACAAATCCAGCCAAGTCTGTAAGCTTCAGCGATCGCTTTACGGACTCAAGGTTAGCCCAAAGCGCTGGTATGAACGTTTTTCAGAGGCAGCAATTAAGATATGACTAAATGAACATCCGACTGAAACCTGCCTGTTTTTCTGGCGACAAAATGAAAAATTTTTAATATTAGTTTTGTACGTGGATGACATGATCCTAGCTAGTAATGCCCGAAACAAATTGATTAATGTTAAAAACAAACTACAACTTGAATTCAAAATGACTAACCTGGGTGAAGCCAATTGCTTCCTAGGGATACAAATTAAAAGGAATAGAAAGAACCAGAAGATAACACTCACTCAAGAAGGATACATTACAAAAATTTTAGAGAGATTTGGTTTTGACGGCTCAAGTGCGTTTAAAACACCACTGATTACTAAACAGGTACAAAACCACCAGAGAAGAAACAGAGAAGAGACTGGTGAAAAACAGGAATTGACAGATAAAAGGGACATAGAAAAATGTCCTTACAGAGAGGCAGTCGGTAGTCTATTGTATCTGGCAAATACATTCAGACCCGATATTGCGTATGCTGTAAATATATTAAGTCGACTTCAAATCAATCCGACAGAAGAAGACTGGAAGATGGTGAAGAGAGTTTTCTGTCACCTCAATGGTACGAAAACTCGAGGACTTAAACATAAAGGCAAAACTGATGGATTGGAAGCGTTCTCTGATGCAAGCCAGGCCGATTGCAAAGATTCCCTGACCACGAGTGGCTGTATTATACGCCTGTACGGTGACTCAGTGGCCTGGAGAACGCACAAGCAAAGTTATGTTTCGCTTTCTACCTATCATGCTAAATATATTGCAATGAGTGAGGCATGCCAGGAACTCATGTCCGTGAAAAATTCACTGTTTATTGCTCTGTCTGACTCCTTTTTTTCAATGACAGTCTGGTGTGACAATCGTGCGGCTAAAGCAAGGGCTAAGACGAGAGGCGGTGGATAACTTCGACACATGGCTGATATAAGAGAGTACTATAAAAAAAATGTATCAAAAGACGATTTATAGTAATAAAATGGGTCTCCACTCGAGATCAGATGGCTGACGTTTTCACGAAACCACTTCCAATATGATTACATGAGAGAATGACAAATATGATATTAAATGATGACTAGACTGAAATTAAATTTTGACAGATGATTTGTCTGATGTATATAATAATAAAATGTGATATAGTTTGTTTAAGAGAACAAGTAGAGCTGCGGCAAAATTGGCTGAGAAAGGGAGAAGATGATTTCAAGTTTATTTTTTGTGATTTTATAATATTTTTTTGTATCGAGTACAAAAATCTGTACAAAAGGCAATCAGCCTATGAAACACTGTGATTCCGTGATATCAGCACTGAAAGAAGTGACAAGTGTAAAGTGCATAACATCTAGCGTGGTCTATATATATTCATGTATATGTACATGCGTGAGCCAGCTGTCTTAGGTGTCTCTCGTACAGCGAGGGCGCTTCTACTCCGAGATCATCAACCGCTGGAAGCGCACACACGTACTTGAGTATTCTCTGTAGAGGCTGACGAACTGACTGAAGACTGATCTTTCAATCAAAACTGTGTTCTCATAATTCTCGTCGTTTTATTTAAACGAATCCTGTACATCCCCATAAGTCGGTCAACAATAACAAACAATTATCGTTATTTGTTTGAAAATAATTTTTCTCATTTGTCATCAAATTTTGGGCTTCGGCAACTTGCAGTTATGTTGAATAATTTTGCACAAACGTATGATAAGCATAGCGTGAAAAAAACGTGTAGCTGATGCACAGAATCTACCCAGACTATACATGCAGACAAAAGACTGTGAATTACACAACGAGAGAGATAGCAACTTTATTACGCGTGGTTTGCATCGAAATTTGAGTTTCCGTTGATTCCTTGTTGCTACGGTCCTATAAGAAATTATAAATGATTCTGGATTATGGTGCAAAAGCCGCTTAGGGCTATGGGATACTATGCGGTTTTTGTAACATTTTATTGGACCGTCCCAATAGGGTTAATACTAATACAGTGTCAGCTGAGTGATAGCTGTACCGCAAAAAATGCATTCTTTCTAACATTGCTAATTTCGTACTCAAAAATAGTAAGATTCACGATAATTGTACAAGAGGCCTGTTATGATGAAAATAATCAACAGAGCACAATAGCAGTATTTGTACAATATTGGAAAGGCTTTTGTTTACGGACCAAAAAGTTTGCGGCACGAGCCGTAGGCGGGAGCCATAATGAGGTTCACAATAAGCCTTAACGATCGAGTGACAAATGCTATGTTTCCTACCGAGGATGTACCAGCGTGCCAAAAAGGCCCAACGTAGGAAAAATGAATTTTTTAAGGACAAAAATCAGATTAGTTTTTTTTGTTGTATGAAATGGCAAAAAAGAGTTATGCAAGGCAAATGGCATTATAAAGGGATAAAGATTCGTATATTTCCCAAACATCGAATGAAAATGCTGAAAATATGATGACAACTGGAAAATTTTCAAACATTATTTATCAACTTACCTTTAGATTTTCTCGATCTTCTTGTTTTCCTTTCATAGCATTGTATGAGTACGTCCTCTCTGACTGACACAATTTCGCTATTAGCATTGCTGACGTTTCAGTCATGACGACTTCTCAAGGGCAGCACTGTGTAACTTTTTAAGCGGGACCATGTGTATCTGCACAATCAAATTTTCACCTTAAAGATACTATAAGATACCTTTAAGATAAATATTAAGGCGATAAGAAACACGTTTTGGAGTTGAGAAAGTTACAAAGTACGGCCCCCGTCAAATTGTACTCGTACGCACATAATCCTTACCACAACATTTCCCTGTACTTAATATATGATCTTTAGCATGTAACGGTTTGTAAATTGTTTTTTGCATAGTATATAGAAGATTTATGTAGGCTGATTGGAATTATTGTTGTAATGAAGGCCCAAAACAATATTAAAAAAAACGACGGAGAACACATTTATTTACAAAAAAATGTGAATTTTGTGGTTACACGGAAATTACATGGGTGACTAGGGATCGGCCATACGTGTTATACATACAAATGACCTGCGTACAAATATAAATATACACACGTATACTTCTAAAAGTAAAATACGCCGTTATCGCTTAGGTACAGCAGCTAGCGCTGCTACTTTTGCGATGTACAGGGGTGGTATTCTGTAACCTTACGCACCACACCACACGAGAGATACACTATCTATATTCTAGCACTAGTTTTGCAGTTCTATCCGATGTTCCTCTTAGTTACATCATAAGGAGTCTTTACGACAAAATTCAAATAATAGAACTGTGAAGCTAGTGCTGGAGGCACTGGAGCGTGGCTAGTGCATCTTTACTGTGGTACGTGTGGTGTGTGAAGTTACGGAATACTACTCCAGTACATCATTTACCCTCATTTATACTGCATGTGGTACTATAGCTATCCAGAATCGAACTCTAATTTAATGAATATTCCAATTCATAACCGATTGAAACTTCTTCATAGCTACCTCCACAGAAAAAAAGTTGTCTAATACACGAAAAAATATTGACTTGAATACTTTGCCAAAACTCATCCACACTTGCAAGTACATTAACTTGTATTTCTAAACGTAAAGCTGGTGAAGGAGGCATTTTTTCAAGGGTGCCATTCGTAGTGTGAAGCGATTACTTGTCCCTCTCGCGTGTTTTGGCCTGAACTTAAGTTGGGCCTATCAGCTGATTATTCGAATTTAAAAGTGTAGCTTGCGGATCTGTGCTAGTTCAACAATTTTGATGAAAATGGCATGTCGAATATGTCAGGCCAGGATCTTGGAAATACATTAAAGGCAAAAATGTTTTTAACACTAACCACATCATGTACTTTTAAATTACGGCAAATGTTAACGATAACATCCAAATGTTGACACATTGTCTAAAGTTTAATAATATTTTTGGTATTTCTGACGAAATAAATGTAAGTGTTAAAAACATAAATAATGTCGAAGCGGTTGTGTGTAAATGCTGATGTAAAGCTGGGCTTTCGAGGTACTCTAAACATTGTGTTGCTGTACAAGCATACTTGATTAAAAGATTGTATGAATAACTAAATATTACGTGTGAAAGTTGCTGTTTTTTGTGCTACTTGTATTTATGGTATGACGGCAAGTTTGAAACAGAGCACTTTTACACACTACTCATCTGCTACTTAGCTCTCATATTGCTGTGGAGAAGAAAATCATTAAAAAAACACATTATTCAATTTCTTATACGTTTGAATGGTCATTTTTGACGTCAACTAGCTACTGTAAATCAGCCTACCTTTGTGTTGCAAAGATATAAACAATTATACAATAGCTAAAATTTACTGTAAATTTTATTGAAATGAAGGAAGTATCTTGACATGGTAACGTATGTCACGTATCTTACTTGTATAAGCATATTTTACTTGATTATATCCACATCTCTGCAGCATGAATTATTTAATTTTCTATCTGTCCATACTTGACAGTAAGGGAACATTCTAAAATATTTTATTTAAAATGTATGATTTACCAAAAATAGGTTTTGCCTATTTTATTTTACAGAATACCGATTTGCCGAAAATATTAGATGGTAATTTGGCAAATTTTTTTTCAGGAAAACAGCTATTTAGCTTATCATGTCTTCGGTGTTGGAAAAAAAAATTTTCGGCACTGTAGTAAGTCAGTGAATGTTACTCTGGTCTAATATGAACCACTCAAAAGTTTGATCAGAGTCTACGTTAGTTCTTGAAAAAAATTTGACTCAATGAAGAATCGCAGTCAGCTTACTCTGAAAATCTAACCATGAATAGATTTTCCGTCGGAGGGCAATCAAATTTTGAAATTCTAGGCATATTAAATGAAATGAACACCCTTAACCCCTAAAATCTTTATGCTTTCGTATTGGACAGCAGAATTGCTGAAATACCTAAGCTAGCAGAAGAGTTTGAAACTTTTCTTTCTAAAGATGAAATTTTACAATGATATACGACAAACGGGAAACTATCAGTTGCTCTGCGTATTTAAAACAGACCCACTTAAGATTTAGTACACTAACACAGATGACTACTAAAGACAACTGATCTAAAGCATCTGACTAAGAAAAAATAATGGAGAAATCAACAAAGAATTTAAACGAGGATAGCACAACTCTAAAATATCATAAGAGAAGAAAACTAACGGGCCGAGATATTGTATCTGATTTTACGCTATTAATTAAAAACTCGAGAACCCTCAGAATTCATGGATACACCAATCTTAGTATGTGACAAAGGTTCTATCGATACTGTTGGTAAACTAATAATGACATCGAACGGTAATTACCATCTATTAACGATGCAATGCTAATTGTTTAGATACATCATACTATTTGCTGTACTTGTATACAAAATCAAGCCCTATAGCTGATCCACTAGTACAGAATCTTATCTTAGTTTATGGTACACCCAGAGTATTTTATGTCCAACTTACCAGCTTAACTTTTAAAGACCTTAAAAACGAACTTTTTTACGACGTCAGGATATTATTCTTTAACTAACGGCTCGCTAGAGAGAAGTAACGCCGCATCAGCCGATTTTATACAAATCTATTCTAATACTTATGATGATTAGGACAAATTTAAAAAAATTGCAGCTTTCACTTATAATAAAAGCGTACATGCTGCAACAATCTTTACACCTTTTGAACTTGTATCCAGGCGATTGGTGAGATTACTTTAATTATACCTAAATATGAGAGACTACAAACTTATTCATTATATTTACAGGGTCTTATAAAACGACCACAAAAAATAAAAATTTTCGCGGGAGTCGAACAGATAATAATCAAAACCCATAAAAAAACACACGATCAACAATTAATGTCCTTAGGTGGAAATCTTGGAGGTAATGTATAGGTAAAGAAAGAAGTATGTGCCCATGAATTTTATCAATACTATAACGAACCCCTGAAAGTACAAGCTATTCTAAACATGAATAATGTGCTATTAAAGAAACAAGATGAAGAAATTGTAAGAAAACATAGAGATATAATAAAATTAGTACCAAGATAAAACTTTTTTTTCTTTAATGAAGTCAGTTGTACTTTTAAATTTTTCTAGAGATACAATTTGGATCACTGTTATCATCTTGGTACTCATGACAAGGGCCATAGTTACATAAGCCACTTCTGTTGGTAAACAAAACCTTTACCAATTTACCTAGATATTTATTATAAGAGACTTACCGTTATAAAAGTTATGAGAACGGATTGGAGAATGATAATATCTTTTGAGGTAATAAATTAACTGTTGAACATATACCTACTGCTCTAATTATATAGAAATAGATACTTTAAATTTCAAAATGGCCTGATTGGTTAATGTAAGGAAGAACAATACGTATAAAAGAACAGGTACGTATTATACGCCCCGATAAAATGCATCGGCAGAAAAAAATTAAGGGGTTAGGCCTACTAGGATTGATGGATGCACGTATTGGCGGGACTAATAAGGTAAAATTGACTGGTAAACACACAATAATTACGCGGATACGATATATATATATATATATATATATATATATATATAATATCTTACTATGTGTATAGTTGTAAGGACTGTAAATACATCCACACCCCTCCTACCCCTCCATCGCCTGCTTCCTCCAAACACGAACTCTCCTTCGACCCCTCCTCGCCATCCTTCTCTAAATTCTTTTGTTTGCTCCGTGGTTTAACGTAAAGAAAAATTTTTCTTTTCTAAATAGCCCCCCCCCCCCCCTCAGGCCCCCCTCACCTTCCCTCACCACCTCCTTTAGGGACTAGGAAAATGTTCGAGATTCAACTATGTATATATAGTTGTGAGGACTCTAATTTTCTCCGGCCCATGTCTTCCCCCTCGCCCCCTCCCAAATTTGCTTGTTTTCTTCGTGATTTACCATAAAAAAATTTGTCTCTTCTCTCAGGAGCTGTGTTTCCTAATTTTATACAATGAATTAGTTATATCAGTTTTGTATTTAATAGAAGATCATTTTCACAAGTCCTCTTTAGTAGAAATTTCTGACATAAGCAGTGATTAGCAGGGGTTGCCAGCAGCATAATCAGGCAATTTAAAATCTGTAAAATAATATTTTTAGAAAGTTCCATTTTTTTAGATGTATATAAGCTATTTATATGAACTATTTTAGAAATAATCAAAACAATTTACGTGTTAAATGTTATCAAGGATTATTGTATTATGCTATGAACAGTGCATCTAACGTTACACAAAATTTTGAGCAAAAAGAAAAGTTTGGAAATCTTTTTATTATACCTTTTACGTATATTAATGCTGTTGTGCCTCAGCTAAAGATGCTGAGGGTGTTCCGTGTTCACTAAAGTAATTATTATTTATTTTTATTTTTCTTTGTACTTGCAGTTTTGTTAAATTTTTAGTACTTTTCAGAATTAATATATTTGAAATTACAATGAACATGGCTAAGGTTAATATAATAGGAAAAGGTAACTGTATATTTAGATGTTTCTCATAAATTTATATGGTAATGAAAATGATCATATCAAAATCCAAATACCATAGTAATCTTTGATTGGTCCGGATTAAAAAGATTTAAAGTCCCTTTTTGACAAAATATTTTCTAAGTTCAAACTTGGAAAACTCAAATTTTTAAGATTGTTATTCATGCATTTGGGGGTCTGCTCTACTGATTGTGATGATTTCAGAAATGCATAAAAATATTTTTTCATACTATAGTAATCTTTAATTGGTCCAGACCGAAAAAATGCAAGGTTCCTTCTTGACAAAACAACAATATAAGCATTTGGAAAGTATTATTGTGTCAATTTTTCTGCTCTTAATAAAGGATCAAATTGAAAAATTTTTGGACCATACGATAATCTGTAAATGTAATATTGCAAACTTGAAATGGTTTGAATTTTTTTTTTTGGATTTTGAAAATAATTCGTACTCAAACCTAAATCACCAGATGGAAATAACAGAGGAAGAACCATAGGATCTACATATTTAGATAATTTATTTACATTAGTATGAGTTGGCATATTATCTGAAAGGTCTTTAGGATAAGCACATAAATCAAACTGATCAAAAATATCAGTTTGAAAAACGATAATTGCACTACACTCAGCTGTTACTAGTTTGTTGTATCTATTATTTTGTTCACTATTTTAACGCAAGAAAAACATTTTTCACTTAGGTAAATTATGTGATTTTGTAATCTGATATGTACATTTATAACTTCTCGATACTTTTTGATTTTGATTTAAAATTTTTGTCAGGATTTCTAAGTGTTCTTTAAGTAAATTTGGACTTAACTTAAGTCTTTCTTCAATTGCATGGACATCATCATATAAACAGCAGAAGCCTTAGTACATAAGCCTTTTTCTGCTCATTAGCTTATGTTGTAGCATAGGCAGATTCACTAAAAAAAAAAAACACTACTACTACGGTCCTAGTAGAAGTTATATTTGTAGTTATAGTAGTAGTAATAGTAGTAATAGAGTAGGAATTTTTGTTGTAGTAGTGACTGTAGTCGTAGTAGTAGTAATAATAGTAGTAGTAGTAATAGTAGCAGTGGTAGTAGTAGTAATATTAGTAGTAGTACTATGATCAGTGGCAGCAGAACAACATTCATATAGCTTCACCACAAAGACACACGTATGTACAATTATGCATACTATAATTATCTCGCAAAGCTATGTCCAGGTAGCTTCAAGACTAACTTAATATAGATTACAATCATAAAATATATAGCTCCACAACAGAGATAGACAGTAAGTACACCTATGCATAGTATAATACCTTCGCAAAACTATGTCTAAGCAACTCCAAGACTAGCTCGATATATTTGGTATATCATTTGGTAAAGCGTTTTTTGGAAAATTTCTTAATACATCTTTAATTTCGTTCAATTTTAGATTACACGTGACAGTTATAATCAAATACGGACGGCCGAATTTTCTCATAATATCCATTGCATTTTGACAAATCCGGTCGACCGCATTTTCTTATAATAGCCATTACACGGTTTCGTATTCCCTGAATTTTTTTAAGTATTATGTGTTAAATGACAAACTTGACCTAGTAGTTTTAAATATTTTTACATCTATTTTATATTGTAAAAAAGAACTTTCACTGTTATCTAATGCTCATGATAATGCAAAAGTCCTATGACTTATCATTCATTTTGGTAGTTGTATTAATGCGATTCATGTCCACGCCATTGATATAATTTTTTTTTTTAGAATTAAAATAATAAATTAATGTCTTGTACAGAAAAGTTTTCCTAATCCTCCTGGACCATCGATGAAAATTTTTTTATTATTACCATCACACATAGACTTGAAAATATGATTGTGTTTGGTTTAATTTCTCATATATATTATCAAACATTTTTTTACTTGATTTAATTTCATCATCATTGCTATTCACATCTAAAATAATCTTCTCTGGAACAGGTAGATTAAAATATTTACAAAATTTACATTCTAATTTAATCTTTCAATTTAAATGTAAAAGAGCTTGATCTTCCTTATTTATTTTAAAGTCTTCTGTAAACTTGCTTTTGAGCATTTTCCAGAATTCATTACCTTTTATATTTTCTGCAAGTAAACCCAAGCGAAATATTTCCTCAATAGATTTGATAACATAACAATGCTAGCTTCTTCGAAAATAGTCCAACTTTGTAAATCGTGTTTAATAAAACCCATGCTAATAGTAATTTCTTTAAAAGTTGTGTATGTTTTACCTCCAAATGTTTTATAATGTTGAAACGATGTACAACAATGTTTTTTATTTGGTATCAACTTTATGTAAAGTCTTTTTTGGTCTTCCGTAAAAATAACATTTAATCTACCTCTTACAGTATATTTCTTGGAACGTTGTCTTTTTTCCCATTTTTTTATCGTTTTATTCAAATAATAATATTCTGTAATATTAACGTATTTTTAATTTTGAGCAAATTCATCTGTTTTATTTATTTTAAATCATTCTGTAAGTTGTGTTCTGTAACTGTTCACAGATTCAAAATTTCGGTTTTCATCAAAAACTGTATTTTGTTTATTATCAAGATTTATGTACTGGTAAATTTACTACACAATGACTTTTACCGAAGATAGGATATTCTTGTAATATTCAAGCGGCTACGATTGGACTTTAATTCGCGCATCGATGTATTGTTTAATTTCATCGTAAATGTCATTTTTAAAATTTATATCTTTTTGTATTTTACAAAATCCTCTATCGTTTCCTTTATCATTTTGATAAAATCCCATTAAATAAATATACGGACCCGTATGGGGGGTTGGCACGCGATGCGCGCAGGGGGACGAGGCTCGACTTGTATATATATATGGGAAATTCCACGTCAACCGAAACAGAAAAAAAATGGAACTGTCTGAAATTTTGTGTATACGTAACTTATGATGAAGGAAGTCAATTCGAAAAAATAGTGAATTTATAGCATTTTTTCCGTAGATTACGATAAAAATATTTTTAAATCGGTTAGGTTAGGTTTTAAGCATTTTTCAGTGTATTTAAACATTATAATTAAAATTTAGGAAAGTATAACTTGTTTTATATTTTTTTTTTACCTTTTATTTTTAAGCTTAAACTTTGTACTTTTAAATCGTTTTTGTCACCGCTAGAAGGCTCTGAAGAAAACAATTCATTATTCTTACGTAATTTCTCGTTGGATTCACAAGAATTTTATAGAAAAACAAAATTAAAATATGTAACAGAGATCGCTGATTCCAATCATGGTGTTAATAATATTAAATTCAAAACGGCGGATCCAATATGGCCGACCAATGATTAAAATATGACGGATTTTGCATTTTAAAAAATTTCACGATATTTCGCATGAAATTTGACTTAAAAAATGTCTCTTATAGTTTTTTGATAAAATGCGTACTTTTTGAGTAAAAAGAAGAATAAGATTTTAATCATCATATACTAACGCATCTATTTATTTGAAAAAATAAGTTGAATCGTCATATTTACAGCAAAAATTACGTTGCTTTTGTTTCTAGTAATTAAATGCAGTCGAGAACACCACGGATACATTGTGTAATGACCCCTGACTTGCTTAAAGGATTAATATCAGAATCGTATAAATAGAATGCA
>JAPYYV010002709.1:0-20032 GCA_030522625.1 Copidosoma aretas
GCACTAGGAAACGAGAACCGTCGGGACCTTGAACATATACCCGAGCTGTGGCAAGCAAGATACTTGGGGAACGACGTAAAACAGAAGACTGTGTATTAACATTGACAGATGAAGAATCGTCTGTCTTGATTGACAGTTTTGCATCTTGTCCCTCTAGATTAGCGTTATTTACTGATTTAGTCTGTCTATTAATGTCATCTCTATGCAATAGCGTGTGATGCTTTTGTTTGCAATGAGAACACCGTTTTTGAGAAGGACAACTTTTGTAAACACATGGACCTTAACAATTAAGACATAATCGATTATCTTTTAACAGATTCTTTTTTGCTTGCCATGTTTGAGCCTTAAATGCTTCGCAAGAGGATAAAAAATGTTCTTATTGGCAACAAACACAGAGATGCTTGTTCTCTGAGCTCGATTGATGTACGAAAGAAGGCTTGTTAAGTTTAGTACTTGAGTTAGTACCAAATCAAGGGTGCTGGGGCTTTTCAGAATATGCCTTCATAGTGATAATCTAAAAAGAAACAAAATCGCGCAATTGCTGTAAGGTAGGAGGTGTGTTAGAGCTACCAAGCTGGTTGTTTATGCCAGTCCCTGTTTGTCTGACTATAAAATTTGCTAACAGTGAACGCAATAAGAAGATCGGCATCTCCCACTGTACGTCCAAGGAACGTGAGAGAATCAAGAGGACTCAAGATCTCCTTAGAAATCCTCTTGACCTCTAGGCAAGAACCGTTCTTCATTGGCTGACAGTCCAACATGGAGTATGTGTAGCTAGCAACTAACCGGCGATTGTTATCATAATACTGGAGTCAGGATTCCCAAGCTTGGTTATAATTTTCTTCCGATAATGGAATATTTTTCATTAAATCAGACGCTTCACCCTTTAAATGCGTTCTTAAATGTTGATATTTCATAATTGGAGGAACCTTAGCTTTCCTATGTACAAGAGCTCTAAATATATCTCGAAAATTTTCCCAGTCCTCATATCGACCCGAAAAATAGGGAATATTGATAGTAGGAAGCGACGTAGCATTGTGCAGAGCTATCATCGAGTTGATGTTGGAGCCTGTGCCTGGGTCTAGTCTAGGAATCGTTTCTAGTGACATTAAATGATCATCATAGTCACCAGATACTGAATAAACTACATCTTCTACTAGATCATAGAAACCCTTCGCCAAATAATCATCTTTAATATCTACAAAGTCAGGGTCCAGTGCATCAGCATAGTTGGATTTAAATAGTCGTAACTATCTTTGATTTGCTGAATCGTAGCCTTTGCCTGCCCTTTTGTCGTCCTTTGTTGCCCTGATTTCTTAAAATTCACAAAAGAGTTCTTTATCTTGTGAAATATTGCTGTTTGTTGTTTACAAAATCGATTCATGTTGAAAAGAATGGACATACTAGGCAACAAATCAAAAACTTTGGACAAACAGAGGAGGCAGCTGACCAAGCAAAGAAGGCTAAAGCAACCAATCGTCAAACGACTTCGAATTTTGCTAATCAAATCTAAACTATCTCTTAACTTAAAACGAACAAAGTAGCTTACAATATTTTGTTTAGACTAACAAGTGAACACAACAAAAGGAGATAAAGTGTGAATAACATAAAAATTCTACCCCTCAATTTCGGCAATTACAAAAAATTGTGTACGATATTCGTTCTATGATGTAATAATCATTCGCAACCTCAAATTTATATGAGGGGCAGGTATATATATATATATATATATATATATATATATATATCTTAAAGTAATTACTCATCTATTAAACTTATGAAGTGTATGTTAACTATCAACGTATCAAATCTAACGAGATTTAATTAGTTAAAGTATTACCGTTTCAAATCACTATCATATTGCAGCAGAATGTACGGTGTATAGGTGCAGTAACTGCTTTGAGTAATGAGACGAGCACCAGGTGGCCCGCGGCAGCAACAGCCGACTAGACGAGCACCAGGTGGCCCGCAGCAGCAACAGCCGACGAGACAAGAACTAGATGGCCCGCAGCAGCAACAGCCGGCGAAACAAGCATCAAGTGGCCCGCAGCAGCAGCAGCAAACGATATGAGCACCAGGTGGCCCGCAGCAGCACAGCTGACGAGACGAACACCAGGTGGCCCGCAGCAGCAACAGCCGACGACACGAGCACCAGGTTGCCCGCAGCAGCAACAGCGGACGATACGAGCACCAAGTAGCCCGCAGCAGCGCAGCCGAAAAGACGAGCACCAAGTGGCCCACAGCAGCAACAGCTGACGAGACGAGCATCAGGTGGCCCGCAGCAGCAACAGCCGACGAGACGAGAACCAGGAAAGATTTGTGTGTAATGGCCAAAAAACAGGCCGAAAGCTTTAGAGATTTTATTTGTGTAGGCACACAATATGGCCACAATGGCCTGGCTCAAAGCAAGCCGCGCGCTATAAGTTTATGAGAGAGACACAATACGGCTACTATGTAAGGCCTGGCTGAAAGCAAATCCTGCGCTATGAGTGTGTATGTTTATAAAAGGGACAGCCGACGCACCGGCACATCAACTGCGTTCACTCCGTCGATCGTGAAGAGGAAGAAGCCAAGATGACCGATAAAAATGCGGCCACGAGACCCTAAGCACTTCACCTTCATTTCTCTTCACCAGAAATCCGGCTCGAAGGACAATGTTTAGGATTGACTTTGTGGACTGTATAAAAAGATATTTACACCGGGTACGGAGGGAAAAGTAGAACTGAAGAGAGTGCTTTGAGGAACCATTAGGTGATCTACAAGCAAACACTCACAAAATGCACTTGTATAAGAAATCACACTATTTATTTTAAGCAAAAAACGAAGTTATACAAGACTTAACAAACGTAAGGTTATAAGATTTAAACTACTGTATTATTGAAATAATATACTTAAATATTAGTAATAGGCTCTCAATAATTCCACGTAGAAGAAGAGCTGTAGTTGTACGCACTACATAGTGCAGCGAACAAGCGGCAAAAGCGAACTGAGAAGCAGTTGCGAGAATTGTGAGCAGCCAACGTAATGCATGGAGCCTAGCGCTATGATTGGCTTTTGCGCCTGTCAGTTAAACATCCGGCTTATGATACTTGGCTCGTCGCGGTTAGAGCGCCAAATATTAAATCATTACATTTATAAGTTTAATAATAAAGGTCAACAACAGTATAATTTGTGATGATGTTGAACACTCATCATTATCTTTATTATCATCATCATCGTTAGTATCATCATCATCAGAACTATTGTGCTTTTTGTCATCAACATTATCATTTTTATTATCATTATCATTATTATCTTCATCATAATCTCCATCATAGGTATCATCATTATCATCATTACCAACATCATCATCAATATCATTTTTATCATCATCAATATCATCACCCATATAAGTATAATGACAATAATAATCATTATTGATATGATTACCATGATCAGTATCATCATCATCATCACTATGATCATTATTACTTTATTGATTATCATCAAGATCATCATTATCATTATCATCATTATCAGCATTAATATCATTATCTTCATTTTTATCACAATAATTATGATCATTATAATCATCAATATCATCATAATAGAAAATATTGGATCATTATCATCATTATTATCAGCATTAGTATTATCATCATCATCCATATTAGTAATATTATCATCGTTATCAATATAATCATCACCATAATCATTTTCATCACAATGATTATCATCATAATAATAATGATCATCATCATCGTCATTATCATAAAAATCCTTACCATAATGAATATCATCGTAATCGTCTACAACATGATAATGACAATCATCGTCATCATTATTATTATTAATATAATCATCAGTATCATCTTACTTATCAATAAGATCATTGTCATTACCATTACTATAACTATTATCATTATTATTATCATTATCATCACCATCATCATCGTCATCACTGAAATTATCAGCATTATCATTCATCATCCTTATCAGTACGATTAGCTCACAATCATTGTAATCAGCATAAACGTCATCATCATCATCATCACTATCGTCATTATCATCATCATCATTATTATTATCATGAAAATCATGATAATTAAAATTATCATCATCATTAACTATGAAATCTTAATGATCAGCTTTACCATCTTTAACCTCACTAGCATAATCATCATCAGTAGTATCATCATCATCATCATGATTGTCAACATAAAAAATATCAGTATCGTCATCATTATCCATACCATCACGATTAGCAATATAATCATGTTCATTAACATAATCGTTACCATCAAGATCACCATTATTATCGTCATCAATATTATTATTAATATCATCATTTACATCATCATTAACATCATCAATACTATCATCATCGTTATCATCATTATTATTACTAACAACATCATTATCATCATTATCATCGTTATCTTATACTCAATTATGATTATAATTATTATTAACGTTAGAATTACAATTATCATCCTAATTTTCATAATTATTATAATCGTCATTTCAAATATCATATTTAGTCTCATCGTTGTCAAATTCATTTACATTATTATTATTATCAACATTATCATCATCTTGATCATCATTATCATTAACTATGTCATAATAATCATCATCAACATTATCATCTTTTTACTCTTCTTTATCAGTATTATCAGCATCATAATTATCATCATTAACAACATTATTATCCAGAACAGTATAATCCAGATCATCATCATTAATATTATCATCGTCATCGTCACTATTATCACCGTCTTCATAATCATTATAATCAATAATGACACTAAAATAATAATAATCATCATCATATTCATAATTATCATAGTCATAATTTTTACCATAATATTAATCATTACTATCATCATCATCATGATTATTGTCGCCAGTATCATCATCATAATCAATATTATGATAATTATTATAATAATTATTATTATCATCGTTTATATTATCATCATTATCATTCATTATCCATTTGATTATGATTGAGGACATGATCGTGTTTACCAGCATTATCGTCGTCATTATTATCAATCTTATCGTCATCATCATCATTATCATAATTCTTATCATCATTATGAAAATCATCATGATCTTTATCATCAGCAACTTTATAATCTTGAATATTAAAATAATTATCATTAGTAACACTATCATTATTATTATCATCATCATCAAAAGTATTAACATCATCATTATGAGTAATAACATTATCATCATCATTATCATCATCATCATCATTAACACGATTGGCCATATAATCATTTTTATTAGCATAATTATTATCAGTATCCACATCATCAATATCGTTATTATTATCATCATCAATATCATTATTAATATAATCATCATTAACATCGTCCTCATTATTACGATTGCTAACATTATTATTATTATTACCAGCATTGTTGTCATTAGAATCAATATCATAATCATCACTATTATTATCAACATCATTAGCATGATCATCTTTATGATATTCATCAACATCATAATCATAATGATAATTATCATGATCGTCATCATCATCATCGACTACATCATCATTATTATCATCATCACCTTACACTTACTCATTATCATCATTATCCTCATCACTATCATTATCGTCATTAACATTATCGTTATCATTATCATCATCATTGGGCCTTTCATAATCTTGCTATTATTCATCATCATAATTATTACTATCATCGTTATCACCATCATCGTCCTTTATATTATCTTTCTCATAATCATAATTATCACTGTAATTATTATCATCGGAATCATTAATATCATGATGATAATAATCATCATCATAATTATCAGCCTTATCAACATGATCATCGATAAAATTATCATCATAACTATCATCAATATCACTGTATTTGTAATCATCATAATCATTTATATCATCAAGATCATAATAATTATTATTATCATTATACTCAGTAACATCATTAAAATCAATATTATCATAATTAATATCATCTTTAAAATTAATATCTTAATCATCATGATTATCACTATAATTATTATCATCAGAATTATTAGCATTTTCATGGTAATATTCATTAACATAATTGTCATCATCATCATTGCTATCATCATCACAGTCATCATTATGATCCTCATCATTGCTATCATAATCATCGTTTCGGCATCGCAATCATCATCATTATCATCATCATCATCATCATTATAATTCTCATCATCATAATCGTTATGGTCATAATTATCATCACCAACATTATCATTATCATTATCATTATCGTCATCATAACAAACATCGCTATTTCAGAATAGTTATCATTCTAATCATTTATATCATTATCATTCTTCTTATCATCATTATTATTATCATTATAATCATTAGTATCGTAATCATCATAATTATTTAGCTCTTTATTATTACTATTATCATTGTTATCATCAAAATCATTATTATTACTTATCATAATCTCCATCATGAGCATCGTCTTTTTCATCATTACCAACATCATCATCAATATCATTATCATCATCATCATCATTATTATCATTATCATCATTATCATCATTCTCATCATTATCATTGTGATGATAATCATTATTCAAATAATTACCATGATCAGTAGTATTATCGTCGTCACTGTCATTATTATCATCATCAACATTGTTGTCATCACCGCAATCATCATCTAAATCATCATTACCTTTATCGTGACTTTTATTTTTATATTTATCATTAATATTATAAGTTTTATCATCATTTAAATTATCATACTCATCATGATAAAGATTATTTTCACCATCAACTACATCATCATAATCATGATCATCATCATTATCAACATCTTCTACTTTATCATTATCATCATCATCATTATCTTCATTATAGTTATCATCATCATCATAATCCTCACCATAATTATTATCATCAAAATAGTCGATAACATTATGATGACAATCATCATGATCATTTTTCTTATCAATCGTTTTATCAGTATGATCCTAATCATTATCACCTTTATGTTCATCCGCATTACTGCCACAATTATCATCATTACCATCATTAGCATTACCATCGTCATTGTCATCATTATCATCATCATCGTCAAAATCATCATCCTCTAAATGATCATCGTCATTACCGTCAAAATCTTAATGATCATCATTACCATCTCCATTATCACTAGCATTATTGTCATCATTAGTATCATTATTATTATCATGATTGTAAACATGATCATTACCAGTATCGTCAAAATTATCATTATCATTACGTGAAGCCCTTTAATTATGTTTATCAGCATAATCGTCACCATCACCATCACCATCCTTATCGTCATTATTATATTAATCAACATCATCATCAACATCATTATTAACAGCATCCTTAATATCATCATCATGATCCTCATTATCATTATCAACTACATCATTACCATCGTCATCATCGTTATCTTACACTTAATTATCATCATCATCATTATCATGATCAAAATTATTATTATCATCATTATTATTATTAATAAAACAATCGTCATTATAATTATCATATTCATCATCATTTTTAAATTTATTTGCGTCATTATCAATATCATCATTATCATCATCTTGATCATCATTATTGTTCACTAGATGATCATTATCATTATTATCATAATCATTTTCTTACTTATTTTTATAAGTATCTGCAGCATCACAATTATGATCATTTACAATATTATCATCATCATCATCATAAATGATATTATCATCATTATCCTCATTATTATCACCACATTCGTAATCATTATAATGATTGATAACATCATAATAATAATCATCATTATCACCATATTCATAATCATCATGATCATAATTATCATCATAATAATAATCATCACTATTGACGTCATCATGATTATCGTCGACAGTATCATCATCAATATTATCATCATTATTATAAACATTATTATTATCATCATCCATATTATTATCATCAGCATTCATCATCCATATAATAATGATTAGCAACATAATCATTTTATCAGCATAATCGTCGACATTATCATCGATCTCATCGTTATTATTATTGTTATTACGATTTTTATAACTATTCTTAAAATCATCATAATCTCCATCATCTTCACCATAATGATATTCAATATCATAACAATCATCATTACTATCAGGATCATCATTATAATTATCATTATCAATAGTATAAACATTATAATTATTAATAATAACATTATCATTTACATTATCATCATCATTATTAACACAATTATCAATATAATCATTTTTTTTAGCGTGATCCTTGTCAGCATCCACATCATCATTATGTTTATTAGTATTATCATCAATATCATCGTTAAAATAATCATTATCTTCATTGTCCTTATTATCACCATTGCTAATAAAACTATTTTTGCAGCACCATTGTTGTCATTATAATCATTATCATATTAATCACTATTATTCTGAACATCATGAGCATCATCATCTTGATGATATTCATCAACATCATCATTATCATTATCATCATCATGATCGTCACCATCATCATTAACTATTATCTGCATCATCATCATCATCTTACACTTTATCATTATCATTAATAGCCTTATCATTATCAAAATCATTATTACCAGTATCCTGATCACTATCATCATAATCATCATCACTACGACTTTCGTAATCTTACTATTATTTATCATCATCATCATCACCAACATCATTATCATCATTATAAACATTCTTATCAACAACAGCCTCATAATTATTGTGATGTCTTACATCATCATCACTATCTTTATTATTATTACCTTAATCATAATCATCATAATCATCAATATGATCATAATTATGAAAGTCGTTATTATGATCAGCATCATTAACTTTATTATCATCAATATCATTAATATTAACATCTTTATGATATTAATCAATATCATTATCATTATCGTCATCTAGATTAATAATATTTTTATCATTGGTATTAATATTATCAAATTTATTATCATCATTATTAGTTGCATTACAATCATAATCATCATCATTATCATCATCATTATCAAGATCATCATCATCATTATCACGATCAGCTATATAATTTATTTTTGAGCATGATGGTCGACAGCATCATCATCATTATTGATATTATTACTATCATCATTATCATTGTCATCATCATCTTACTTATAATCATTATTGTCACATCATTATCATCATCATTATCCTCATCAGTATTATTATCGTCACCATAATCATAGCCACTATCTTGATTATCATCATCAATAACATCATAATTATCATCATTATAAGCATCATTATTATAAGCGTGGACGTAATAGCAATTATTATTAGAAATGTCTTCGTTATAATCATTATCATCGCTGATATTATTATTATCATCATTATCATCATTATTATCATTATTATTTAAATCATCATCATAGTTTCGATCATAATTATTATTATCTGCGTTATCATTCTTATTATAATCTTTATCAATATCATTATTATCCTTATCATCATTATTGTCATTATCATCATCAAAATTATCCTTATTATCATTGTCATCATCGTCATAATCTTTTTTATCATTTTTGTACCCATCATAAGCATCTTTATAATCATCATAATCATCATAGAAATCATCACAATCATCTTTATTATCATGATTATCAGCGACATTATCATAATTATAATTTTTATCATCATTATAATTGTCATTATCATTGTATTATTATCAACATCATTATTATTATCTTCATCTACATCTTTATGATCATCATTATTATTATCAACAACATCATTATTATTATCATGATCTGATCATTAGTATCATTATCACCATGATCATCATTATCACTATCTGTACCATCATTATAATCATCATTTATAATATCATTGAGATCAGCATCATATTGATCATCATCATCATTATAGTCATCATCATTATCATCAGAGTCCTCTTCTTCATTATCTTGATCATCATCATCGTCAGCATTATATTCATGATCATATCATTTACAATAGCAATCCTTTTTTTTAAATCTTTTTATTGTCCACAATATCATTTTCTTTATGAATATTATCATCATTATTATTATCGTTTCCATTACTATCATCATTACTATTGTTGCTATTATCATCATCAATATCTCCATCATAGTATTTATTATTATCATCATCATTATTAGCATTCTTATTATTATCATCAACATCATCATCATTATCACTATCATTATTGTCATTATCATTATGCTGCGGCGCAAAGTGTGACAAGATAGACTTTTTTTGTATAAAGTCTTGCACCGTGCCAAGTTCATACAAAAAAATTAAAAAAATTATGTCATTACTCCTATGTGTTACTGTTTTATTCTCTGTATAACCTAGCCTAAACTGTTTTGGATTAAAAATGTCGAGTAAAATATTCTATACAACTTTTTTTTTATTTCGTAAATAAGTATACAATTGTTTTTAGGGTCGCTTATTATAATTAACGTTTCAAAAATATAAAATTTAACATGGTGGATTGGAAAGAGGGGACATGAAATTAAAAAATTTATATTTATTACTTTAACAATACATATAGGGGTTTTTCGGACGCTTATAACGTATTAACTGTTTAAATATAAAAATTGAAAATGATTTACATAGATGTAAAGAATTTTTCGTGTTTTTTTTCAAAAGTTATGCATGAGAATTTTCGGATTCTGATAAATGAATTTTGGTCTTTTGTGATGTACATATATTTCCACGGGCATAACTTTTTGTTTCTTTTGTATGACTTTTCCTAATAACCTTAACTATTATAAAATACTTTTTTATCAATAATGGTGAATGTGATACTAAATTTATATTTTCTTTACTTAGCGTGCAATGTTAACTTATTCTCAAAAATACAATTATATGATTATTCAACCCTTAAGTGCACCTACTCCAAGCAAGTCTATCCTTAAAACCTGAGTCGTTAAGCGACCAATCGTTCTTCATTCCACAAAATTATTATGGTTGTAGTTTTAGATATTCTTGGGCCAGCAAGCATTGACAACCAGCAAACTTACTGTTTTTTAGTATTACAGATAAAACAAAACCATTCTTGAGCGAGCGAGCATTGGTGATCAGAAGCTTACTGTCTTATAGTAATATTTATTAAGAAAATGAGCCCTTAGGTAAGCAAGCATCGGCAAGTAGCAACTTTACTGGTTTCTAGTATTATGTATTGATAAAATTTTCTCTTAGGCGAGCAAGCATTGGCGATTGGAATCTAAACTGTTTTTTAGTATAGTGAGTTGAAAAAATATTGCCTTGGACAAGCGTTCGGACATAGAAACTCAAGTTTAAGTGTTCTTTTCATGTGTAAATTGACTATTAGAAAAGCAAGCTTTTACAGTAAGGAATGAAACAATCATTTAAAATGGTTTTTTATGAATAAACTGTTGGGTATCTTATCACCAATCTTGTGATCTGCGACTCCAAAAACATTTTTTTTTTTTTTATGTAATATGTATACATTTTTTATTTTTATGTAAACTATTTTGAATCTGACATTTTGTACTTTGCTGTTTTAACACCAGATTCGTAGTCAGCGACCCCAATCACCCCAGTACGTACTTTCTGATGTAATAAATATAAATTATTCATTTATGTCCACCATTTTAAATCTTTTATATTGAATTCATCGATTTCGCCACGATATTCGTAATCAGTGACCTTACAAACCTCAATGCGTATTTCTTAACGTAATAAACTTGTATGTGTAAATTGACTTTAAGAAAAGCCAGCCTTGCGCATAAGTAATTTAACTCTTATTTAGTATTGGTGTTTTTTAACTCTCAAGCTGCTTATCACCAATGCTGTGATCAGCGACTCCGAAAACCCTCATACGTATTTTTTTAAGTAATTGCTTTCAATTTTTCCTTTTCATGTACACTATTTGGAATCCGCTCTTTAGTATTTTTCTATTTTACACCAGACTCGTAATCAGCGGTGGAAAATATCTTGATACGTATTTTTCAACGTAAAAAATAGAAATTCTATAAATTCTTGTCTGCGATTTTGAATTTTTATATTTTCACACTAAATTCGGGATCACCGACCCTTTAAACCCCTATACGTATTTTATCGTGATGAGAAAATTTTTTTTTTTTTGTCTGCCATTGCAAATCTGACATTTTGCCTTTTCTTATTTTGATACTGGATTTATGAGTAGCGACCTCAAACACGATTTTACACTTATTTTTTTAAAGAAAAAAATAATTTATTTCGTTTTGTCCCACTGAGCGGCACGATGTGCAGTGCGCACTGGCTCAGCCAATTAAAGATAACACATGGCTGGAATACTATATGGTTTACTTAGTCGACTAATGCTCCACGTAAGGAGCAGCCTTAGCATAACGAGGAGACTCACGGATAAGATTTCGTTCTAGCAGTTAGCAGGTGAAAGATCTTCGTGCTACGTCTAGGACAACCTTAGCATAACACGCAAGAGTAATCTTCGGTAAAGGCAGATTTAATGGAAGATCACCAACATCACTAAAAGGGCCTAGTCACCTTACATTTACCTAGCATTGGTACGGAGAGAAGGCTGATATAATCTCACGCAGCAGCTAGTATCTTCTTTTTTCGATTCTCGGGGTGAACTGAAATATTTAGGACGAAGATCAGTAATATAGTAATATACAAATAATTGTTGTCTTACAATTAGAGTTTTCTCATTTGTCGGTAGTCTTCAGTGACCTTTTTTTCTGATGTGCCACAAATATTAGGCTTACTAGTATGTTCCGCTAATTTTATTGCAATTACCATTTGAGAATGTTTCGTCGCTGCCATTTATTTCTCGATCTTGTGCGAAACGCATTATAATTCATTTTTGTATTTAAAGCTCTGGAAGATGTAGAAGCAAGTTGTATCATGAATAAAATATGAAAGTTAAAAATGAATAGAACACTAATGGAGTATGCTACCAAACCATGTTGAAAAGTTTCTAATTTAAAAAGCTTGCAGTAACCATTTTCACTACTTTAATAGCAAAGATGTCATTATTTTTCGTTTCATTATCTTTCAGTTTCCCTACATGGCACTATTCTATGGTCGATTGCATTAGCAAAAAATTATTATAATTATCATCAATCATGCAATCTTGCTTATCTTTCTGCTTCAATGTTTTCCTAAAAAATTTTAAGAACTTTACTAGAGGACATTGATTAGTTGCAGCAAAATAAAGACATAAATAGCCAGATCACATCATTTGGAAAAGCTTAGAGTATGCTCTGACGATTACTCACGAAACTTGTTCAGTTACTAAGTAAAAACAAAAAGAATAACATACGTTTGGCAAAATAAAAACAGTAACTTGAGACAATTCAAACTGGATAAGAGAACGGAGATGCAGTAATTAAAATCATGATCAAGGATTTTACAACACTTCTAAATATAATATTAAGTTCTTAACAACAAACTGGTGACCAGAAATTTTGACAAGCAACTCTTGTAAATATACTCGCACACAACAGGTAGTTATACTGATTCGCTGCAGTAGAATTAATCTGACCATCTAGCCACAATGACCATTGTGGTTTTTTAACCTTAAAACTGTAATTATGATGATCAATGATGTCACTAGCTCGTATAATTTGAATGTGCAATGAAAATTATCAAGCATATTTTTATACCCTTTTTCTTAATTTAATACTAATTTCACCATCATTATTGGACTGCAATGTTTGGTGTGCAACTAAAATGATAATCTGGGTAACTCAAGTGCATTTCAAAACAAAAGCTTGGAAGAATCACATTTACGTTTAAGGGTTATACTTGATGGAAGAATGTATATAAAGAAATTTAGTGTACAACACTAAATACTTGCAAATCAAATACTAAGTTGTATAAAAAAAGCTTGGACAAAATAGTCAATTGCTGAATACATGGATGCAGAGCAGGTCTCATACTGCATCACTCCAGTTGAAATATTCATACTAAAATACGTGTGTGTAGCACTGGGTTTCATCAATTCTAAAATATAGAAATTCTTTTGTGGTATACAAGCATATTGCGATCTCTGTATAAATCTGTGTAGACACGATGACAGAATAATACTTAAACAAGTGGACCCAAACCAAGATAAGTTGTCTACTGAGTTTTGCCAATCATTAAGTTTAGAGAAACATTGATTTAATTAATGGCTGGTAATACGAGTGTTACTTTTACCAACGACTAGCAAATCAGGCATCAATGGTCTAATAACATACATTTTTGCTCTAGGCAGTCGATTTTTCTTGCTCAGAAATGTTTGCATGATATTTTTTTTAATAATATTGAGCGAGCTGATTAAAAAAAACCTATCACCTGCCTGTAAAACTTATTTCCTAGCTTTTAGTTTTTACGACAATTAATGGAATCACGTTAGAATGTTCATTTTAGTGATAATAAAACTAGTTAATTCCTTTTTGCAATGCTGTGAGACATACCTACTAAAAAGAATAAACAGGGAACCTATGCGAAATTGCATTAAAGGGGCTGTAAAAACTATACACAATTCACCTGTGCAGAATGAGACCAAGCTGCTATGTTGGCTATCTTAGATTAACGAGCTAGAAATTATTAAGTCGCTTCCGTAATATAAGCAATAGGAAAGCGACTGCTTAGTATTTGAAATTTTATTTGTAAAGGAGAATACTAAAGCAGATGCTCACCTAAACCTTATCCCATCTACTAATGTTTATTTGGTATACACTGTACAGTTCATGCATATTAAACACTGCATTTGCCTGCCCAACAGGTAATCACTATTGATTGAAATGAATATGATAAGAAACACTGATCTGGAATAGTGTGAATAAATAAACCGCATGCACGTCGGTAAACTGCATATGGGACGATCTTTTACGAATAGTACAGATTTCGACAAAAATTGATGGACCTGTAATTGATTTAGCTAAAACTATTTTTAACAGTTCTTTATTGAAAAAAGAATCAAAATTTTTTTCTTTTACAATGTTTTAGACCCTAAAAAGGATTGAAATTCTGCGATTTCAGTGATTTTGGACTTACGAAGTAATTTTCAAAAATGTATGACTCCTGTTTTATACACGCTGTGGATCTCAACTTCTTTTTATTTGTTAGGTAAAATAATATGATTTGAAAATGAAATACTAAAAAAAAATATCTTAGCTATTACATATTTTTATTAACAATCGATATATTCGAATTGATTTTTTACAATCACCCCTACTTTGTAGCGAATTTAAAGTAAAAAAATTGTAATTTACGTCCAATTTTACTTCGAAAACGCTTTTTTATCGATGAACGAGTTATTATCACCATCAAGAGAAAATTAATTAACTTAGCGCACTACGTCGCATAGGTGCGCGAATCCTACTGTGCGCCCCTCTTTCTTGTATCCCATCGGTTTTTTTTAAACAATCTATTTAAAGTTTTTTACTGTATACTCTTAATCATTTATCGAGAAAGTTTAACGACGAATTGAAAGAATAATAATAATAAGTACATAAAGAAGAACCATGATCGTTCGAAAAAAAAAAATTTAATAATATCTTAATCCCATATTTTAAGTACTTCGTTCAGAACTACAAAATTAAATAGTAGTATTGGTAAATAGTATAATGTAATTGTAAGATATTAACATTATTTATTTTAAATTTTTACTGCATACTTTTCTTCAGAGAATGAGAATTACTTTAATTCATATTCTCAAAAGGAGAGAGAGAAATCATGCTATAATATTTTGAAATTTCCTTCATCTGATTTCCCAAACTTTTAAATAATTTTAAAGAATTGTATGATACATTCAAACTCAATAATACAACAATAATATGTTGTACTCTGAAATTTGCATGTTTCAGACCTTAACACTATTTATTAGCAGGAGTGTTTTTCACTCAAGTAATGCTGAATACAAAATAGGAGGAAAACTCCTTATACCACGTTTTTGAAAAGCATAGTTAATGGAAGGAACTTTAAAATATCATAGCATGTTTTTTATCTTTGTACTTAAGATTTAAATGCAAAGCTATTTTCGTTGTCCGAAAAAAATACATTGAAAATTTAAAACAACGGTTGTTTATATTTAACGATGGAATCATCCTAATCACGAATTCCACTATTTTTTGTTGTAATTGTCGAGGAGGTACTTGTATTGTAATATGTTGTTTTAATTGTGAGGGCGATACTTTTATTAGAATATTGAAATATTAAGAAATTCATTTTTTCCCAACGATGATTTCTATTTATGTACTGAATACTAATTTTATTTTTTTAATTTCTTATAAAGCCTTCATAATGAGCGAGTAAGAGTATTCAATGAAAAATAAAGGATAGTCATTGATTTTTTAAAAAAAACTGTCAGGTATAGAAAAGAAGAAATCACAGTGGTACCCACCCGCCAAGGCATAGTGTACACAAACGGATTTTTTTTCATCAAAATCTAAAGAATATTATTTATAACTAATTACAGTTTGTAATTCTTGATTCAAAAGGAAAGAAGATTTAGAAAAGATCCATGAATGCCAAGTTCCCTAAATTTTTTTTTTTTTTTTTTTTTTTTTTTTTAAATGAATGAGCAAAAAAAGGCATTGATGCACATTATTTAGTTCTGCAATAAAACAAATAGAACTTTTTTTTACAAATTTAGCATTTAGAGATAATTTTTAGATCATCTTAGCTTGAGAAAAAATACATAAATTTAGGATTGCTGGAGATGTGTCTCTGATTACTTCAACCAGAAAAAGTCAGCTTGGGCTAAGTGTGATGAACTGACTTTTTTTAGTCAAAATAACTAGAAGACTACAAATTTCTACCTATTTTAGATTTTTTATTTTTTCCTACGCAAAACTGATCTATACATTGTTTGTGGTAGCTAAATCAGATAAAAAAAATTATTTTTTATTCAACTACTTAATAATTAGTTGTCAATAATTATTTTGCCCTTTCAGTGTACAATAAACATACAATTTTTTTCACCAATTTTGCTTCCACAGATTTTTTCCAAATCTTCCAAAGTTTCAAATAAAAGATTAAAAACCATATCGGTTGACAAATATGTTCTCTAGATAATTGTGTAGAGAAAAGGTAGTTAGGGCCAACTGTGCAATGCGACATAAGCACGCTAAGTTGATAGATTTTTTTACGATGAAAATAGTAAGTCATTAAACAACGGAATAAACGTATTCTCCAAAAAATATTTGACGTAGAATATGATAGTAGTACTTAAAACTTGCTACAAGGTGATGACAATGGTTTAAAATCAATTTTAACATTTTATTTGTTACTGATATAGAATCCATAATAATTTATTTCGAAAGTATTTTCTTTTTCAATCCTATTTTCTTATCTTGAAAAAGAACAAAACGCAATGTGTAGCTTATATAGAACCGGAGTTGAGAATTTTCGAAAGTTACCCCCAAAGCCCAAAATTATCGAAATTGTGAAAATGGAACTATTTATAGGGCCTGAAATATTGCAAAAAAACTGCATTTATTTTAGTAGAGAACCCGTAAAAAGAGTTTCAACCAAATCAAAGATGTGTCGGACAAAAAGGCATTGGGATTGTAAAAAAACGATACATATTCAATGTGACTTCTGCAGTGCAGACAGCTGCGTTGCGTAATAGATGCATGATGTGGTTTCTTCTAATTTATGTAATTAAAGGACTGTAGCGAGCCCAACTGACTGATCTGACATGTATATTGACAGACAAATCTATCATCCTTTGCATGATCCATCGAAAACTTGAAAAAACTAACTTACTGAAAAAGATGGAAGATACTTGAAATATGTCAAAAAGATACAACTCTAAGGTGTTTAACTTAGTTTTTATAACATTTTACAAGTCTTTAGAAAAATCAAACTTATAACTCCATTAACACAAAAAAATGTCACAAGAACCAAAAGTAAAATTATAATTGAAGAGATCAGTGCCTTCAGATAATTTTAAAAGTTGGAAAGTGATCAGTGATCCGTTAGGGGCGAGGTTTGGGAAGTCAATAAATACACTGGAGTATTGTTGAATTTCCCATTTTCCTTTATGGTAGCGACGTTTTGCTGGTCATTTGTACCAGCCTCATCAGGCTAAAAAAAAAACCAATTTTGACACACACTCAAGAAAATTTAAAAACCCGCACACAATGTAACGCAACAACTGCAACTGTCTTGCTTACCTATGCAAATACGCGATATATGGAACCTAAGGCAACATGATATAACAACTCAGTTGTCACAGTCCAAGTGATGGGCTGATGGTTTTTTTTAGCCTGATGAGGCTGGTACAAATGACCAGCGAAACGTCGCTACAATAAAGGAAAATGGGAAAATCAACAATAATCCAGTGTATTTATTGACTTCCCAAACCTCGCCCCTAACGGATCACTGATCACTTTCCAATTTTTCAAAAGTAAAATTAATATACGTAATATATCCAATTATAAAGGATAAGGTGGCTTGGGCATTTATGGGAATGCACAAAATACAGGCCGTAATAAAAAGAATATTTTTTATATATTAATAAAATCTAACATTTCTACATTAATGGATAAAGTTGACAATAGTTTAATTGTTGTAAAGAGTTTTTCTTGCATCATGATTATTAATACCATAAGATCTCAAACTAGGTAACCCGAAGCGCTGACTTGCCTCGTGTATTGATTATTTATATTAACATTAATAACATAAGAACTAATACCAGGTAACCCAGAGCGTTAACTTTCTTTGTGTTTCGATTATTAATATAATTATTGATAACATAACAACTAAAACCAATTATCCCATTGCGCTAAATTTTCTCGTGTTTAAATTGATACTATTATTTTTAATACAGTAAAAACTAATACCAGGTGACCCAGAGCGCTGACTGTCCTCGCGTTTTAATTACTAACATTATTATTTAAATAGATAAAATAAATGAAAACAATATGCAAGTTAGCGCACAGTCGTCAGGATGGAAAAGTTGCATTGAAAAATGCAGTTTGAATAAAAAGGGACATGCTAGCAGGACATCATCTAAAAGTGTACATGATGCTTTCGTGATATTTTTCTTATTGCAACACTTATCAAGAACAGAAAAAGTTTAGAATGGAAGGCAATCTGACGAAGAGGTCTTCAATTTGTTATCAATAACAGCTTCATAGCTACAATAATCCAAACTAGTATATATTAAGAACGTGTGGGTGTAGAATAATTTGATGCGAAGTATATTTGAGATAATTAATGCGTTGATAATAAAACAAGGATGACAAGTAGTAAGCAGGAATTCATATGGTTCTGTTCCTTACAATTTAAATGATGCATTTATAATTTAGAAAGCCAAGCAAATAAGTGCTCAGAGTTGACTGTTTGTAGTGCTAATCACATGAATAATCTTATTAATCATGTTGCGAGGAAATCAAGTGCCCTGGGTTAGCTGGAGTTATTAATAGCAATAATATTAACTTAAATACGAGAAAATTAAGGGTTCTGGGTTAGCTGGATTGAGTTATTATGTGATTAATAGTAATGTCAATAGCTAAAAAGCATGGAAAGTCAGCACTCTGGGTCACTTTGTGTTAGTTCTTATGTTGTCAATAAAAATATTACGAATTGAAACGCGAGACGATTTAGCGCTCAGGATTGACTGAATTCAGTTTTTATGTTTTTATAAATAATGTTATTAATTAGAACGAGAGGAAAATCAGCGCTCTGGGTGACCTGGTTTTAGTTCTTATGTTAGTCATAATAATGTCATTAATTAAAACGCGAGGAAAGTTAGCGCTCTGGGTCAACTGGTATTAGTTCTTATGATATCAATAGTAATGTAAATAATTAAAACGCGAGGAAAGTCAACGCTTTAGGTTGATTGGTTTAAGATATTATGGTATAGATAATCATGTTGTAAGAAAATCTCTTCACAACAATAATACTATCATTTGATGCTAATTTTTTTTTACTATATTCTTTTTATTTTTATTATATCTTATAGTATTTAATTTATTTAATGTAACCTTTACGTCTACCAACATCTTTTTGTTTTTCAAAATTTAATAAGTTATTTTGTAATATAGACTAATATTTTCACTTT
>JAPYYV010002710.1:8583-28613 GCA_030522625.1 Copidosoma aretas
AATAATAATAATACTGGCAAGTATTTCGATGGCTATAATAATGATGATAATGATAATGTGACGAATACAAATATAGCGATAATGACAGTGATGATAATAATAATTATAAGCATAAAGTGGTTGACGTTGATAATAATAATGATGCTTATATAAACGATGATGATAATAAAGATAGTTGTAAGAAAAAATTAAGATGATGATGGTGATGATGATAATTGTGATCAAAAGGATGATGATGATGATGATGATAATAATAATGATAATAATTATGATGATGATCATAATGATCATGATGATAACGATAATGATCATAACGATGATAAAAAGCAGAAATATTATCATTCTGATGATATTAATTACAAGAAATATGACAATGACTATGATAACAGGGATTACGATGATACTAAGAACTATTATGGTGATAATGATTATAGAGTGAATGATGATCATGATAATGATAATGATTAAAATACTGGTTACGTCCATCCTAATCATAATGATGATGTCAATAATAATGTTGATAAGTGATATGATAAAAATGATCATTAAAATTATAATCACAATAACAAAGAGGAAAAATATAATAGTGACGTAAATCATGATTATAATGATGATGATAATAATAATAATTAATATAATGATAGTGATTACATATTTAATATTAGTTATAATGTTGATCATGATAAAAATAATAAATTCTATACTGATAATGATCAGGATGATAATCATAATGAAAATGATGATGATGATGATTATAATAAAGATTATGATATCATTGACGATAATGACAATAACAATGATGATAATAGTCGTAGTGATAATGATGCTGATGGTGATGTAAATAATGATGGGGATGATTATGATGTTAATGATATTGAAAATTAGAGTAATACTGATCATGAGTATTATAATAATGACGATAATGACAAAGATGATGATGGTATTAATTATCATAATAATAATGATAATGATAATGACTATGTCAACAAAGACAATACTAATAATAATATGATAATTATAATACTTATTATAATAATAATGATGATAAATATGATGGTTACGGTGATGATGAGGATGATAATGATAATGATTACGTGGATGATGATACTACTACTGATGTTGATGATGATGATACTCATAATAATTATAATTATAATTCAAGTAATTATAATCATTATGATGATGTTAATGATAATAATGATAATGATAATGATTATAATGATCATCATGATGATCATGATAACGATGATGATAATTATAATGCGAACGTCAATCTTAATGATTCTCATGATGGTAATAATTTGATTGTCAATGATTACTATGCTTATAGTTATGATTTAAATGATAGTTACGAAAAAATGATAGAAAATCTAATGCTGACGTTTATTATGATTATGATAATAATCATAATAATAGTGATGATTGTGATGAAAATAGTGACAGCGATCATGATAATGATAATGATAATAACAATGATGTTGATCATGTTAATGATGATGATGATGATGATAGTGATATTAAGTATGATAGAGATAATGATTATGTTAATAATATTGGAAATAAGGGTGATACTCATCATGATTATTATGATGATGACGATAATGACGATGATGATGATGATAGTGATAGTTATGATGATGATAATAATGATATTCATATTAATAGTAATGACGATATTTATGATAATGATTATGAAAATCATGATAATGATCATGATAATGATAATGGTATTAATGATGATGATAATAATGACTATGATGATAGTAGTGCTTGCAATGATGATAATAATGTTTATGATGATGATGATGATGATGATGATGATGATAATGATGATGGCAATGATGATGATGATGACAATAATAATAACGACGATGATATTTGTTATATTGGTGATAATTATGAGAAGGATAATGATGATAGTAACCTCAATAATAAATACGATAATGATGAAAATCATAATGATGATGATAATGATGATGATTCATACGATGATTGATGTGATCCAAATTATGTGGATGATAATAATGATGATTATGATAAAAATCATGATAATGACGAAATGATAATGATTATGATGATAATTATAATGGTGAATATAACGATGACCTTTTTATTGATGATAATCAGAATATGATAAATACGAATATGATAATAATAATGTCAATAATGGTGATGATCGTGCTGATGATAATGATTTTGATGGTAAAGATAATGATGATAACAATAATGATAATAATTATTATAATGATAATGATAGAGATAATGATAAAAATAATAATTTTTTTATATGATGATGATCAATTTTAATATTTCGCTTTAAAGATGATTAGATATGCAGTTACATGGACTTGTATTATTGGTAAGTTCACTGTATAATGAGTGTTAGGGCTTATTACTACAAAAAAAAGGGAATATATTTTTTTCTTACTAATATTTGTATTTTATTACTACTTTGCTGCGTTTTTCTCCTAATAGATTCTTATATGTACCGATTTACGTGTTTCTTTACAAATTAATGTTGGTAATTGTTTTCAATAAAATATAAGAAGATATCATTTTGCTTTTAATAGCTTTTTTTTAAATATTTAATTCATGTGTTGTAACACAGAGCTTTAATGACTCGCAATTGACACTTACTATAATTTTGATCTAAAGTGGTATAAGTTAGAAATAACTGAAATGAACAAAATATTACTAAAAGAAGGAGATACTAGTACTAATAGTCGGAAATTTTAATTAGATTTTAATTTTATTACACTTTTTTTTATCAGTCATATGTTTAGCAACTCTATGCTTATTTTCTCTCACTGCTTAATCATTTTTTTTTAATTTTCAATACATGTTTCTTTCTTTTTTTTACATCATTAGCATAGATGTTTGTGGCATCTTGTTTAATATAATGAAACATAACTTAAATGCTTTGAATTTTTCATACAGCTTCTTTCTGCACATATCTGATGCTTGCCAAGAGGACGTGGTTATCTACTGTAGTGTAGCATCACCTGGTTATCGGCAGTATTTTAGTGCAATGATATTTTTGTGCTCTGTCTTTTAGAAAGACTGAGTAGGTTTACTACAATAAGGTAAAATATCAAGTATATGGCATGCTGGAATCGCAACGTATTTGTGTATGTATTGGTGCTGAGGTAAATGGAGACAAACTTTTTTTTTTCATTTTTTTTTTAAATGGTCGCATGAGAGAGTATAGAAGACGTTCTTTGCTACAAATATTTTCTTACTTGTTTTAGTGCTATGTGCAAACTAGACTATTAGTAATAAAATAAAAAATTGCAATAAAAACTACTTAATATGGATTTAAATTGGCTGTACATTCTTTAAAAAAGTTAAATAAAGTGCACAGAATGTAATATTTACTCAAGTTACTCTAGATCTGGAGAACGTACGTTTGTACGCGATCTGTTTCATTCTGAATTTGTGACTGGTAGCGATTTTAAACGCGTAAAATTGGTTTTTAGGCCAGCTACGTACTAGCAGCTACCAAGCAGGGGTCTCCTCATCCTTTCTCGCTACAACAGACAATGTCCGCAGCCTGGACTTCTGCACTAGTCCGTCGATTATTAAGCTCGTTGCAGATTCTCCATTCTCTTATTATTTAAAACATGGGTATCAATGATGAAATAGGTCCGGTTGCGGCAGGACCAATATTTTTAATAATATTCTATTTGCAATCAAGCGTATCTATTCAAGCTTAGTACACAGCGAATCTACTGCAATAATTAGTTTTCTGTAAATAATTATTTACAGCACAACTCCTATTTAACACAATAAGCACGTCGTCAGACCGCTACAGAAGCATCAAATCGATCAGAAAAAGGCCCCATTATAGAACAATTGCGCATGTGAAAAAATAATTACAAGAACCGCGTTCACCTTTAGTAGTTTTATAATGCCATATTACAGCTAAAATTTCAGCGCATTTTTGACCGTTTAAAATTGATTGATATTAAATTATGAACAAATTTTTCCAAACCAGTTACAGTGTTCTTTTATGTTTTGCGAGTTAACTAATTATTATATTTTATTTATAGAATATCTATTTTAGCACAGAACATAACCTTTTCAGTTCTTTAAATATCAATATTGATTTGAATATTTCGTGGCATACGAGTGAAATCAAAATGCCAATTTGTACGCGCTTTATCAATTCGGCCTTCGCGGCTAATTACGCGTACCATTACAAGTGTAAGATGTGCTCGTATCTAGCTAGATGGCTAGCGTGCTATGGTAACAAGTCCTTGCTAGCGATACAGGTCGAAACGAATTCCTTTTTTTTCTGCTATCTGCGAAATTATTTCTTTTCCTACACTTCGCGCTTTTCAATAAAGATGACAAGCATAAATATCAACATAAGGTTAAATTATCTTGGTATGATGTCAATGCGTATGCACATTTGGATGCAATATACTTGCATACATACATACTCTCTAAAATAATACTGCTCACAAAATCAACTTTACAAGCCGCATTTTTTATAATAAATGACACGTAATCAAACAAGTTGTTTAACGACAGTTTAGCTTAATTTGAATGATTTGCGGCATACGATTGAAATGAAAATGCCACTTTTCAAAGGGCTATATCGATGTCGCCCTCGTAGTTAGATACGCGTATCAGTGCAAGTATTAGATGTGTTTGTATGTTGCTAGATCAGTAGCACGCTATACTGGCGAGTCCCAGCTATAAATTGAAGAAAAAAAGAATCTCTTATTCCTTCTCTTATGTACTAAATGTCTTCGTTCCTACACTTCTTGCTCCTTAATAGAGGCGTCAAGTATACATTTTTTCAGAAGATTGAACTTGCTAAGTATCATGTCAATGCGTATGCATGTTCTGGTGCAATATACTTGTACACATACCGTTAAAAAAATAATTTTAATTGCAAAATCAAGTGTAGAAGCTAGGCTCTATTTATTATATATTGAATAATCGAGCAAGTTATAGTATGCAAATATGAATTTCAGCAGAAGGTTGAACTGGCTCGGTACAAAATCAATGTGTATGCATGTGTGGGTGCAATATGCTTGTATACATTCACACGCTTACAAATAATTATGTTCGCAAAATAGAGTATGGAAGCTGTATTCATTATATTTAATATTAATTCATCTCACTCGTTGTTTTACGACAGATGAACTTAATTTGAACGATTGATGACATACGATCAAAACGAAAGTGCCAATTTTAACGCGCTATATCACTTGTGCCCTCGCGGCTCAATATGCATATCACTGCTAATGTTAGACGTGTTTATTTGTAGCTAGATCACTAGCACGCTACACTGACGTGTATCAGCAAGCGTTCAGGGCCAAAACTCATTTTATTTATTTTTTTTTATCTTCTAAATTTTTTATCTTTTACGCTCCCTGCTTTTCATTTGAGGTGCCCAATATGAATTTTCATAAGTGATTGAAGTTATTTGATATGAATTTAATGAATATGCCTATGTGGTCGCATTATACTTGCATATATACACACGCATTAAAACCGATTGCGATTAAAGAATTAAGTATAAAAGCCACGTTATTTGCATCAAATATTGAATAATGAAACAAGTTGTGGTACGGGACTTTAATTTCATTGGAAGGATAATAAGACTGATATTCACCACGGCTTATTTGGTAGGTTTTGGCGATACCCAAATTTATTATACAGAAAGATATAGCTTTTTCTTTCTTGCTCTTTCTTCATGATTTCCAATAATTACTTTACACAGAATACTTAGCAATTAAAGCATGACTGTTTATTAAAAATATATGTACCGCAATCAATATTTAACTATTCCACGTATGGCTTTTTTAGCATTAATACATACATATGAATGCAAGAAAAATAAATTAAGAACGTAATTAGTAAACGAAGTTCTATTTAGGTACGAAAAGGTTCAAAAAGTGACAAAATTTTAATATTTATTTATCGTATGTAAGGACAGCACGAAGATTTGACAGTCGTAGAGTTTCTTACAATCCACGCATTATAGCAAAAATTATAAACATCGGAAACAATCGGAATGTCGTAAAATAAACAGACGAGCAAAAAGCCTTTGCAGCCATAACGAAGGGACTTGAAAATGTACACAATAACAAGATAGGAGCACATCGCAAACATGAACTGAATTTTACACTAGAGGGGTGGCAGCTCTTTGAAATAGGACTTGTTCGGCAGGGTGCAAAATATCCCTAGGAGTAGAAAGATTACAAACAGTCTTGAGTGTGATAAGCATAAAACGTGTAGTAACCACCGCAAAAATAACATTACAATTTTATTTCAATTCTGTTCTTAAATTGATTGAAAAAATTCTTGTAAACGTTGTTTAGGTTTTTTGTATCGAACTGTCTGTTCATGTTACTATTTATTGAGGTGATACGAATTATTTCAGAAAATTCTCGTTTGTTTTTATTACGTTGCAGATCAAGAACTACAGTTGTCTTTAATTTGAAACCTTGTACTTAGTATAAGTAAGAAGCGTATATCGCCGATCTGTCATCCTTATATTTGACGCATCGTCCGTACTCACGAAGGTCCACATACAGGTGTCTTTTACTTTGACCAATTCACCGCACCCCACACTTACATTGGATCACATAGATGATGCCACTACTTTGCAATTCATCCATTTTGTCCTTTACCATACCAATAATGATAGTCAATTTTCTTGAACCGGAAAAAACAGCTCTTATTTTGCACTTTCACAGAGCCCTGCGGATAAAGCTCCTGATAGGTTGTAAATAAAGAGCAACGAAGACGAATTCTTACGTCATATAATTTATTTAAAGAATGGGAGCAACACCCTGCGCTGTAGTCTTTAAAAGTCTACTGAGAAAGCTTATTCTTGCTTTTATACATATCTATTGATGAACAAAACAGGATGTGTATTTGCATCAACGATCTTAGGAGCTGACAATGGCAATCTTCTAAAAACTGAATTATATGAAAAAAAATTATGTAAACTGTCTAAAGCTGAGAGATTCTTATATATATCAATGATGCTTTTGGAATTTGGAATACGCGTGATACAAATATCTAGAAATGAAATGTAATTGTTTTTTTCTATTGCAACTATTGATTGTTCAGAGTCATTGTAACTTCGAAAGAGACTTCAGGTGTTATCTATTTTATCCTTTTCAACCACCATCAAACAGTCATCTACACATCTTACATAGAGTAAGGATTGCTGTACATATATTTCGAATAAACCATCATGTTCTAATTACTTTGTATTTAGTTCTAATCAATGACACAGCCCTAAAAAAAAATTTTCGGCCTAAAAAAAATCCTGAGTGTCTGACTATGTATACTATATGTTTTTGTGGTCGCTAAATCGAGCCCCCGGTCAATCTTACCACAGCACGTCAGGATTTTGACATAAGCCTCAAAAAACACTTTAAAGTCCACTGAAACCATACCAAAAAAATGTTCTAGCCTGGCAGTCTGACAATGTATACAATATGTGGCCGTGGTCGCTAAATCCAAATCCAAGGTTGATTTTACTCCAGCACGTCAGGTTTTTGACATAACCTCGAAAAACACTTCAAAATCCACTAAAACCATATAATAAAATTGTATACTATGTTTTTTCGGGGTCGCTAATTCCATATCTGAGGTCTATTTTATTCAAGCACGTCAGGTTTTTGACATTACTGAAAAAAACACTGTTAAATGCACTAATACCATAAAAAATACATTTTTTTTTACCTTAGAGTCTCATTACGCTTGCTGTATGTTTTTCGTAAGTCTCATTTATTAAACCCATTAACTCTATGACATTAGTAAGTACAAACAGCATTCATAGGTTTGCTTTCCCACCCTATACATCTACCTACAGTTTTGTATACAAAACAGGCCATCTTTATAGTTTACTGATGAGAGAATCAATTTGCCTCGTTTTTAACAAAAATTACCATATGTAATGGCAAATTTTCTATCCGATGCATGTGCAGTATTTATCTTTTTTTTTATTATACATTGTTCTTGAAAAATTCTGTTCTAAAATATCCCAAGCATATATTACTGTTAAAGAAACTTGTGGAACTTCTTTATTCCAAATATTCTGGCGTGTGTCTGCATCCAGGGCATCTCCTCACAGTGATGGCGGGCAGCAAGGTAAGCTCGTTATCTATACTATTATGGCAGACGTACGCAAGCGTTTTACGATGCAGAGGGTCAGATCCTCAGTATCGGCGAGGGTGGCGGCTCAGGGTGGGAAAGCGTTATCGTATGACTGCAGCTCTACATTGGTTGGTGACTTGACCAATGTGGAGTTCAAAGCTACAAGAATAAAGGACAAAATTGATCTGCTAGTTCACAAACGTGAATCTCATCGACATATCTTTGGCTCCGTGTGCTCGAAATTTGAATCAAGCTCTTTGCGAAAAGGCATCGATGATGATATTTGCAAGATTTATAAAGAAATTTTTAGTTTGAAAATAGATAAAGTTGGCATTAAAAACTGGGCTCCCAATATAATATGTAATTGTTGTCAAAAAATGTTCAATACTTGGAAGCAGGACCAAAGGAGGCATAACATCAAAATATCGCTCACAATTTGAAAACGTCCCCAAAGTATAAATGATTGTTTTTTCTGCTGCAATTAGACCAAGGGTTACAAATCTATAAATAAAAGCAAAATGGTGTATAAGATGGTATCTTTTGTAGTAGCACCCGTTACGTTATCTAAAGACAATAGCGATAGAAAATATACTACTGACAATTGCCCTAGGAAATCGATGAAATGATGGATATCGACGAAGTATTGGAAGTCAAATCTGCATCTAAGATCGATTACGAAGAGGATAGTGACGAGTACTTTTCTTCAAGTACTGAAAAGAATGGTCCTTATTTTAATATCCCAGTCGGAGTTAAGCAATGTTGTGCGTGATATGTAATTACCAAATAATGTTTCTGAATATTTAGGGTCCTTTTAAAAAGGAAAAAGTGTCTTGGAACCCAACACCAGAGTCTCATTTTATAGAAACAAAGATAGTAAATTCTGCTAGTACTTCGATAAAGATTAAAATTAATCACAAGTATTTTGTATGGATGTGAAAAGACTTATTAACGAATCAAAACCAAATAGCTATGATGCCAATGATTGGAGACTTTTTATAGATTCATCTAATCGAAGCATAAAAATAGTTTAGCTTGATAACACGAACGTATTTGCTCCAGTTCTAATAGCTCATTACACCATAATTTAGGGAAAATACGAAAACATTGACGTCCTCTTGAGAAAGATTTATAACGGAACTTATGAATGGAAAGTTTGCAGAGACTTAAAGATCATAACAATGTTACTTGGTCAGCAGTCACGATTTACGAAGTAACCATGTTGTTTATGTTTGTGGGAAAGTCACGATCAAGTACAGCAATACGTGCAAAAATGGCCTGCTAGAACATCACTTACTCCTTGCTCACATAATATTGTCCGCGAATCGCTCGTAGCTCCAAGCAAAATTTGCGTTCCTCCCCTGCACATCGAACTTGGACTAATAAAGCAATTGGTCAAAAGTCTTGATAAATCTAAAACCTGTTTCCAATACCCTGTTCTAAAATTTCTGAAATTATCTGAAGCAAAAATAGAAGGAGGCATATTTGACGGTCCTAAAATTAGAACAATGTTTAGAGACAAAGCCTTCAATGGAACAATTAATGAGTTGGAAAAGAAGCCAGGAAAAGTTTCAAGGCTGTTGTTTAAAATTTCTTAGGAAATACTAGAATTCCTCACTATGAAGAAATCGTTGCAAAAATTATCTCCGACTACAAAATGCAAAGGTGTCTCATGAATTTCAAACTACATTTTCTTGACTCTCATCTTGCAGAATTTTCAGAGAACCATGGGGACTTGAGCGCAGAGAAGGGTGGAAGGTTTCACTGAGATATATTAGTCATGGAAAATTGGTATCAAGGCCGATAGGACATCAACATGATAGCAGATTACTGCTGGACGCTAAAGAAAGAAACATAAAATGATAAGAAGCAAAATCGTAATCCCTTGCACAGATCGTTTGAGGAGAAAAGATCTCGATACAGTTTAAAACAAAAGACTGACTTAATCTTAGTCTCTATTTATTTGTTCCGTGGCTTATTTATGTATGTATACATACACAAATTTATTATAGATTTTTTTTTTGTATATATATATATATATATATATCTTAAACTATTTGAATGTATACATAGGTTTTTATGCAAACATTCATAATAGTTAAACAAAATTTTCGAAAAAGTGTTTATTTATTTGTTAGTTTATTCATACATTTAGTCATTTATATAAACATATATATATATATAACTTTTATATGTACAAATTTATGACTAATTTATTTATTTTCACTAATACTTATACGTAGTTATTTAAATTTATACATAAATATTTATGCAAAAATTCGGAATAGTTAGAAAATATAAAAAAAAAATGATATATTTATTGATTGGTTTATTGATGTACTTACTTCTTTATATAGACATATACATACATACAAATTTATTACAGATCTATTTCTTTACACGTATGCATATGTATGGATATTTAAATTTATACATACATATTTATGCGAAAATTCGGAATAGTTAACAAAAATTAAAAAAACGTATTTTTTTATGCATTGGTTTTTTCATATATTTACTCATTCATATACACATATACATGGAAATTTAAAAGAGATCTATTTTTTTTACGCATGCATATATATATTTATAAAGTTTATTTTTTTACACATATTTATGGAAAAATTCAAAACCGTTGAAAAAGGTACAAAAAGCTATACTAATGTTATTTACTCGAACATTTATTTATTGCTACTTATATAAACTTTTTTTTGCTGTTCTAAAAACCAAAGTTTTCCTAAAAGCTGTATGGTATACAAAATCTATTCACGCAACCACCTTGCGTTGTACATTGGATACAATTTATAATAACAGCTTTACAAATATTAAATAAGTTTAAAATTAAGTTTGATACTTGGCGGTAATAGCATTTTCGAAAAAAGTTTATCGGGTAATAAGGTTGTAGAGTTTAATAGTTGAGTTTTATAGATTCCAAGCCACGATGGTTGTTTTTCTGTTGGTTTTTGTGTTCGTTTGGAGGATTAAAAAGGGTTTTATTAGGTTATGTCAAAATCCTGGCGTGTTGGAGTAAAATTTACCTTAAATTTATATAGCGCGACCCTAAACACGTATAGTATACATAGTCATACACCCAGGCTGTTATTTTACAGATTTGATGGATTTTATAGAGTTTTTCGAGGTTATGTCAAAAACGTGACGTGCTGTGGTGATAATGACCTTGGATTTAGATTAAGCGACCCCAAAAACATACAGTATACATAGTCAGACCTTTAGGCCGAAATATTTTTTTTGCGTGGCTGTGTTATTGACACAATTTATTCTCTTTGCACTTTCCAGTAAATCCACGACAGAATAGATACGACCGAAAGACTACTTTTCCCTGTACTTAATGAAATTGAATAAATATTTCTATTTACATTTATCTGTTTTAACAAATTTATAAGCTATACAAACTATTCAAAGATACTTAATCAGGTACCAACCTGACTTTTCCACTTATTATGTAGTGCAAGGGTATAGGCGTCATGCTATACTGATCTATCACGTTCGCAAAAGTGTACGCTATTACCATCAGTTAATATGTGATATTGTCTATCTGCTAGGTCTTAAAATCCTTTGAAAAGTAATGTTTTTAGGATACATTCATACAATAAAGACATTTATTACTTTTGGTTAAATAACAGAGAACTAATACAGTCAGCTGGTTCTTTATTCTTCTAATCAAAACTTATTTTAATCACATCTAAAGTCAATTGATGAGTCCGAGTGCGATGATATCAATGATTTAGTAACATTCGTTAGATTTTTAGAGCTTGATTTAGACAAACGACGGATTTTTCTATTCCAATATTCTGGCAACGACCGTGACATCTTATCCTTAGGAAACAGTCTTTTAGAGCCAGTGTGTGAAACGTCCACATTGCTTGGTGGATTCGACCCGTAGAAGTTTGCTGCAAGCAGAAAGGTGATTCTTATTAGACACATTATATTCAATTAGCTGCTTTAAAATGATACTCAATTATTGGTTGTTTATCTAACATAACTTGCTCCTTTGTCATAAAATAATTAATAATAATGCACATTATTTGATGTGTAGAGCATGACTATATTTAATAGAAAGCTTAAAAGCGCCAATATTTTGACATCATGCTGATGTCCTCTTCAGGACCGAACTTCATTGTACATACTTGTCGTTTAGTCCAACCTCTTCTTCATTATACTTTATATGGATTTATATTTATATTTGTTACCATGTACTAGTCTTGTCAGCGCTTTAGTCACGTAGTATTAGGCTATCTCTTCACTTGCACTGAAGTCCTGAGGAGGACATAATTATGATGTCGAAATATGGGTACTTTCAAGCTTTCTATTGAATAAAGTCCTGCTCTACACATCAAATGTTGTGCATTATTATTAATTGTTACTTAATTAGCATGAAAAATTTCATGTTTATTCAGTTTTTTTGTTACATATTGCCTATACGCATCTTGCTCCACCTCTACAATTGTTTCCTTCTTTTCAGACTTAACGTCCTCCTATCATTATTTTAGTAGCCAAGTGTAATGACTGTAAGACTATGAAAATTCTAAGAAAATCAGATAGGGAAACTTATGACTATCCCCCTCCCAGCCCCTGAAAAAGTGGTGCTTTTAATTTCTTGCAGCCTTTTTTACATGCGTTTTAAATAAAAAAGATTATTAAGTAAAATACGATAAGTAGTTAAATATCGTCCTAAATCAAAAATGAAGAATCTAACATGACAGTGTGAAAAGCTTTTATATTACAACCTACTTCATATGAATATCAAAGAGACAGATTTTACAAGTAATATGCAGCAAGCGACGTGATATAATTTTCGATCTGATATTGTGGAATATCTTTTTAATCAACACCCTCCCATCATAGGTCCCTAATGGAAAGACATAATAAGTAAAATACCATTAGCTATGTAACAGTTTCCTTGCCTAAAAAAGCAGATGCCATATTAAGGCAAATCATCTAATGCATCGCACTCCTTTAAATTAGAGTCGTATAGAAGGGTTTGTCGAAGAGAACACAAATTACTGTGTGATATCATTTTTAAAGTAATTCAAACAATGTATTTATGAACAAATATTTTATTTTTGGAAGAGGTTCCTAGTTTTTGATCTGAATACATGTCAGGCGGGTTAAATATAGTGTATTAAAAATTATTTATGGGCACCACTTGTCCACCCATATTTTTGTCGTAAGGTAATAATTTCACATTTACAATCAGTATTGTATTAGCAAGACTTAAATAGTCCCTGCATTAAGAGTAAAAAAAAAAATCTAGTAGGCCCTTGTCTGTTAGTAGCGGAAACGATTTGTAATAAGCCCACTGACTTGCTTCCGTGGCCGTTTGTGTTAGAGGAAGCGAAAATAAGCCAAACATGCCTTTGAAACAAAGATCGGTATAGCTGTGTTAAAAATACATGGATAATACTTAAATAAAAGTACCAGTCACTTTAGACATTTTTGCTGCGTCTACTTACTCTTTCTACTTGCATCCAGCCCGCTATACTATATACTTGCTTTTTTTAGAACCCGTTTTTTTTTGTCCTCATTTTATCACTCGCAAGATTCTTTTTTTTTAGCGTAAAACCATACCATGCACGATGCGATCTCTACTACTTTCGCTACGAGATTATACTCTTTGATTATACAGTAAATTTTTATGTCCAGAACCTTTAATTTATTTAGCAATATTTTTCATTGCCTTACGTTTTGAATTTTCACCTCACTAACTCTCTTGACTTTTCGACGCGCCTCAAAATGGTACATAACGATTAATAATATCGTTGATTTCATTTACACAAGCCTGTAAAGCATTTTTTTTAACAGTACGAGTGCCTCCAGCAATATATAGAATAGCACTTAGAAATAGACCTATAAAAAAAGCCTAAGCCATGACCTATTTGCTTATTAGACGTAACAAACCCATGCTTCACATGTTTCCCCCTAATACCATACTGTCATTGATACGCATCGTAAAAACTTATTTCACCGCGTAAAATTAAAAATAATACTTTTTATATATGTTAGTTTACTGTTAGCGTCAAAAGCTAGAATAGCATCGGTTTGGCCAATTAATTTCTTATATCTATGTCGACTTTATAGGTTATATTATTAAGAAGTAGTACGTAGGCAATTAGTGTAGACTTCTTGACAATCGGTCTACCAAAATAAACTACTTTAGCATCTAAATTCACTATTTGTTATAGAAAAGCAAACGTAATATCACCATTCCTAGGTCACTTGTATAAAAATGGAATAAAACTAGTTTAGAAATGGTTCTCGACAAACCTGCAGGAGATCTACTACTGATAAACAACAAGTGTTCTATTTTTTTTGCTTTTTTCCGAGAATATCTAATATTACTTCTTTAAATCCTTTGCTACGTTTTACTACGTTAGATACCAATAAAGGTTTATAAACCTTGGTCGACAGTCCTAAAAAGGTGGCAGAAAAATTAACGAATACAAACTTTCTTAGTCTTTTATAATTAAGCTGCTAATATATGTGAGAATAACTGATAAATTAGAGCCTCTTAGTATTTATTGTTTAACATAAACTGATTCTGGAGTTTTGCAAACCATGTTGAATGTTACATTTTTATTCCATATAAGGATTACTTATTAGTGCACCTTTTTTCCGAAAATGTAAAATAGTAAACGGAATATAAACCTACGGAATCTGGACTTTCCCTTTCCTGCTCAAACACATTTCTTACGGCATCTTAATAAGATAATACTTAATAAGTCGTAGTATTACTTTAAGAAAATTTTATACTACTGTCTCTCGGTAAAGTTATCATAAACTAATTAGAACGCATCTTTTAAATCCGTTACAAATATCCGCAAGCTAAACTTTTCCAGGAAACCGACCCAACTAACAGAATATTGTTATTTTTTTCCTTTCCCTTTGCTTCATGTAATTTTATCAATCTTATGCACTTTTTTAAACACGCGTATTTTAGCTACATAAGTATTCTACTATGCGTAAAGAAATTCCTTAATAGTCTTATTATCTAAATTACACAGGTAATACGTACTTACATTTTGTCTTTCTTAAACGTCCATAATTTTGAATATGTCTTTGCTACATAATTTTACTAAGCTTTTTGGAATACATTCTTCTTACGACTTGAACGCATGTATTCTTTAATTTTAAACTCTTCTTTTACCTGACGCTGACGACAAAGACGACGCTTTTGATCCAAAGTCCGCGACTTGAGTCAATTTGTTCTAGCCATGTAAGCATTATATATAGTAACTACACTCAGAGATAGTTTAATCATAAAATAAGGTGACTCATTGAAGTCATCAACTGAATTTTATAACAAAATAACGTAAAGATAAGTATTTTTGGTAGTGAAATATCTACGCGTTCTCTGTTTAAGCATTCGTATAAAACAGTTTACAAAACCTGCTTTAATATCCAGATGGCTTACGATACGATACTCTAACATTACAAGAACTTTTCGAAAGCTGCAGTAACTTTGACACATATTTAGGGTTAAACCGACACAAATTGACTTAATACGTCTATTACAACAAGGATATACGACACTTCGTTGTTATATTATTCAATCATTGGTAATTTAAAAAGATCAGCCTCCTACAACTCGTCTAGTGCGCTTACATCGTAAAAGAGTCATGTAAATTTTCGTCGAATACATATGTGTCAAGTATAAAAATTTCGTTCTATTACCGATTTCTTTATTCGATCCATCAAAATATTTTCATTGGCTCTTATTAAGTTTCAGGCACCGGTTGATCCAACTTTATGATTCGGGTCGAAGTATCGTTTCTCCAAGAAATCCATGTTTCTAATTCAATTCACAGACCGGCACCTTTCTGCAACAGGGTAAATGCGTTAGGTTACTTCTTGCAAAAAGGTGTTCTTAATTGTTGGCGCTATCGCAATTACTTTTACGTATGTTATTCTTTATGAGAGTATCTCCTCCAAATAAATGGTATCCTTCAGAAGTGTCTTTAGTTAATAACCTATCGATGATATCGCATTTACCGTTATGATATATCGTTTTTCCAACACAAACAATTTTTTACGAGTCTTTAATGCAATCTGATTGCTGTGACTGATTTTCCACAAATAGTGATTTTTGACAAAATTACGAGAGGTACGAATTTTATGCAAAATACTACTAAAAGTATTCCTACTTATAGATTTGACAGTTTTTCCACGTCATGTCCCATCGTTTATTAAATGTATGATATCAAAAGTCTGCATCTATTTTTCATGTATTGTTACGACACCGTTGTTATCTCAGATGATTTTATAACTATTAATTTTTAAATACAATAGATGTAGCTTATACTTTTTATAAGCTGTAGGCACAGTGTTTATAATCACGTCATCACTTATTCTGTTATTATCTGTTCATACATCTTTTTTCTACTACCATTTCAATAAATACAAATAGATTTGGTTCTTTATGGATAAAAAAAAAAGTATTTTCGCAATACTCTCAATAATTCTGTACATTTTCACGTTCTATGCTATATATGTTGTGTAGTGAATTCTGTTTAACATTAAATCAACTACGATCGTCACTTATAGTTTATGTTGTTTGTGAATATAGCTGAGACAAAATATAGTCACCAGCAGTGAGAGCCTAATTTACAGACTCATAAGAGGACATTTTAACATTTCCTATCTGCGAATGTTAAATCTTTTCTTTTAAAATCAAGTCTATCTTTTGAGCTCTCCTTATAGCAGTAATAAAATTTATACACCACGTTTGTTTGTATCTGTCTCAAGACAGTTTGTAGTACGAAAAGTATTATTCCAGGACCGTGCTGAACGATTATTTTTAATTTTTTTTTCCAAGAGTCTAAATCACTGACATTTCTTACAATCACATGTCTTAAGACATTTTTTAATTTCTCTAGCTTGGATTTTTTTACTCTTTTAAGTAAAATAGCACTTTCGAGCATGTCTAAAACATATTCACATATACAGTAGGTTTGATTTTTGTCAGCTTTTTTTAATAATTCTTTGAACTGATCATTGTTTAAATCAGCGAGAACTTTAAGGATTTTGTTATATTTTTTCTTTAATGGTCATTTTAAGATAATGACAGAGGAGGAGGGGCAGAAGAGAGACGGTGATAATAATGTCGGTAACAATTCTTGTGTTAACCAGAGACAATATATTATTCTCATGCGGAACCCCTTATTGTTGAAATGAAACTGAAATAATCAACCTTCTTGCGTATGTTAAACATAATTTTTCACCGACACAACCGCCACTAGTCCTAGACCATGTTAGTAAATGTGTTAGGATCCAATTCCGCCAGCGGCAACGGCTATCAAGAGTCATTTAAAAATGATTACTACTAGCAATAGTCGTTTGAACAGTAGTATAAATCGACCACGGCTAGAAGAAGCCGTTTTAAAATATTTCAAAAACGACTCTTATCAGCTGTGGTTGTTTCACAGTGTACAGAGTTGGCCTAGCCTTCTTCTACGTTTTAGCATAGCATGAAAGTCTATCAATTATCATTTTAAAATTTCTGTTATATAAATATTTCATTACTAATAATTACATACTGATGTTTAAATTCTAGTGTTAGTTTAATTAGACTTTTACACAGATAATTTATAGCTATACTAAATAAGTGAGGAAAATATATGTATGATTGTGTTAAACAATGACAGTGGTTACTATTAATTAAGGAAAAAAACCCTTAAATTGGATAAACTGTACTCTAGGAACGAGTTTTTATAATCCAAATCTCAAAAAATGTTGGCAAATGATATTCTTGATGAGAAGATTGTACTCAGAACAGCTCTAACCGATTTTTCTGGATCCAAATAGAGCTGTATAGGTTTCAATTGTTCGAGATATTGTATGGATAAAAATTTGAAGTGTAGACAAACAAATGATAAGTGTATTTCGAAAAGCTACGCTGAATACGCTTGTAAGAACATATGTTACTTATTCCTTACTTTATGTTCTGATCTTTAGCTAAGTATTGTATAGCAAATAAATATTTTTTTTCAAATCATATACAGTTATGATACATTTACAACGTCATAATTAAAATGAACGGACATATACTGTATGCGATATGGAAATACTATTTTTACATTTAAATAAAGTATTCCAGGCAGTAAAATATCTACTTTTTATACTTATATAGTATAGTTATATATATGTCATGTGTAAAAGTCTAATTAAACTCACACTAAAATTATAGAGCATGGTGTAGTTGATAGTGATGGAATAGTAATTTTACAGAACGATCAAAATGATATAGATACACTATTTATACCATTTTTTAACGTAGGAAAAGGCTAGGTGGACCTTGTACACTGCAAAATGACCACAGCTAGCAATGGTCGCTTAAAAATACTATATAACTGCCTCTGCAAGCCATTTATACTGCGCTTCAAACGACCACAGCTATACATGGTCGTTGGCGAGCTTTATTCCTGATGTACACTCTTAAACTCAAAATGTCAAAATCAGAGGTAGAGAGTGTGAATCCATTGTCCTACACCTTTTAAAATAGCAAAATATCATTTTTACACTTTTAAAAGGGGGGTTTTCAAATTTGACTACCTTGAAAGTAGTAGTTTGGAAAATTACTACTTTCAAAAGTGTAAAAATGAGATTCGCACTTTTGGAAAGAGTAATATTAGAAAGTTACACTTTTTAAAAGTGTATTTTCAAGTACAAACTTTTTAAACGTGTAAAAACGAGATTTACTCTTCTCAAAAGTGTATAAATGAAATTTCCTCATTACAAAAGTGTAAAAATAAGATTTCATCTTTTGAATAGATAAAATCTAAGAAAATATACTTTTCTAAAGTACATGCTTGTATTTTTTCTTTTTAAAAGTGTCAAGACGAGATTTTTTTCTTTTGAATACATAAAATGTTAAAATTTTCGATTTTGAAAAAGAAGACCTATGTTTGCCATTTGAAAAAGTATATGAAAGGTAATTTCACTTTTTTTTAAAACAGGCAAAGTCTTAGAATTCCTAATTTGCTTCAAATGTCAATGCTGATTTGCTTTTATTTGGCTATTTAATTTAAATGATCAAAACTGTACTTAACAGACCTGTGCACAACGTTTTTTCCAAAATATGAATTTACTTCTTGTACGCTGCAATATACAATGATTAACGAAAAGCATTTTTCGTTTTACAAAAATAAGCCTTATCAGTGATTTTTACCCATATTCCATATCTCAGCTTGTGTAACAGTTGAAGTGCTTGAATTTGATAATTTGTATTGTTTTCTAAAATAATAGAACCATACCTAATTTTAAATGTTTACCTCTTATAGAACCAAGGATCCAAGTCATAAGGGTATTTTAACAACGACCGTCGTTAGCAGCTAGATTTTAATGTCAATCTTGGATTAAAATTTTATTAAGAACTTATGTCATAAAACACGATAAACATTTTTATAAAAATCAGTTATAAAATATGTGTATAATAATAACAGAAAACACACCTAATTTAAACCTTGGTTTGCTTTCAAGGAGGCATAATATAGGATTTTTCAAAACATTATTATGCGAATAGCCTTAATTGGGAGTGTGATATCAGGCCTCTGATAAGATTTGATGAAACAAAGTAAAATGTTACATTTGATCACTCTTATCATCACAAAAGTTGTGATATGAGAGGCTGCTAAAAGTCATTGATGAGCTCAATTTCTGTCCAATAGAAAATGCAGTACATAAATCAGTGTCTATACTATGACCTTTCAATCCCACACTCAACTTGCTTGATATGTCAATTTTGCTTTTGTTTGACCATTTCTAAAATATCAAACTGCACTTCAATCACTTTATAATTTGTGCGTATCCACGCTGCGCTGAGCCTTGTGGCTTATCAGCAAGGAAAAGCACCGAACGAAAAACAGGCGTTCGCAAAACAAACCTACGGT